>VJOZ01024168.1:13726-25914 GCA_009801055.1 Stichopus horrens | reverse complement strand
ACCCAATCACAGAGCAGCACTAGAGGCTGTGCGGATGTATTTACTATATTGTCCAATCAGCGTCTGCCGCGCTCTTGCGCGGACTCTGGTGATTTGGGTGTTCTTCGCATGAAGCATATTTTGAACTCAGTGTAGCTGGGACCGCACTCACGTTAGGACGTACTGACCTTAGGACTAGGAATATTTATCTTTTTAGTTTGTTTTTCACCCATATTTAGACTGTGTTATCATTTTGGAGAGTTAATAAGCATTGTGAAACTTGACGAAACTTCTCTCTCGATCTTTACCGACTCCTGCATCCTGAATTCCCCGTATTCGGCACTTTATGGACTTTGCACGCTACAACGCTTCAACTGAACCAGGCCCAACCTAAAACACGCCTTACAGATGTATGTTTTTTGTATGTTCTTTGCAGGCTTCCACATATAGTCTACCCATTAAGGGGAGCAATTATAGAATACCCCGCCGCAGTGAAAGACACTTGTTTTAAATCCTGGATACGGATTCCCAATGGATCACAAAATGTAATTCCTTTGTGAACAATGCATGCTACATTACTATACTTGAAAAAATTATAAGTTGGATGGCCACACTGTCTGACTGCACTGTACTCTCTATACTTTTATCATTGCTTGATTTTAAGGATCACCAGACCGCCTGATTTCCCAGTCGACTTGAAGAGAAGCATTTGCTTATGAATAACTTATTTGAAAACGAATCACTGGGAATCCATTTTAGCCTGGATTCCTATTGGGAATCCATTTTAGCTTGGATTCTTAGTCCCAGTCGAGATGACCACCTGATGAGGAATCCATTTTTTGCTGGATTCCTGGATTCCCAGTCGAATTGAAGCCTCAGACTGCGACTAGGAATCCAGATGAGTAGTGGAATGACTGTACTGCATTACCACTAGGAATCCGGATGCGCAGTGGAAATCGTTGCGACGGGGTATTCTATAGTTGTACCCATTATGGGTAACCATTCACGTATTGATATTCGCTGGCATTAGTTTTAGATTTTTCCCTACCGTACACCAGATGTTATCCTAACCAGTAACGGTATGCATCTTATGGTGCGCCTGTGTTATGTTACTTATAATGCTGTACTTACTAGGTCACTCTCAAACGAATTCCACAGTTACTCGCGTGTCAATGCCACCTCATACAAATTCAAGGCAATCCGACAGGTCGCTAGACTGGGATTTGATAAATTACTGTAAATTAAAATAACAGCGACGCAATCGCGTTACTATATGCGAGCTTTACTTTTCTCACAAACGCCTTGTTAGCGGTGGTAGCTCTGCTGGTACAGCACAAGGGGTACATTTCGCCAGGCCAGTTCTTGGTATTGCGCAACACTTCCATCTACTTCGATCCTGTGCTGCAGCATGTCAGTGTAACATGTACCGTGTAAATTGGCTATGAATACATGCGCGCCCCAGCAATCACGTTACATCATAGTGGTCAGTAGCGTCACTAGTGTCTGTCACACATGCACAGTTCATGTGCCAAGGCTTTCAAGTTTCAGCGTGCACTGAATCTGTGTGGTACCGAAAAAATGATGCGATGACTTCCTTCCGTTAGACTTGTTCGACTGAGTAACAAGTTGGAGTATCATCAAAATCGTTCAATAGGTGTCTTTTTTATGTAACGTATATGCATTATGATAAACCAGACTATCAGTACAGCCTAAATTAGTAGACCTACAGTACTGCTAGGCCAACCTAGGCCCTAGGTCTATTCAAGTCTTTCCCGTTGACAGGCCTAGATTTATTGCATGAACCTATGGTCTAGGCCTTGGCCAATGTCCATACAACCAAATGGGCCTAGGCCTACATTGCATTGAAAGGTTAAGAACCTTGTTTTCCTTTCGTTAGATAGCAGGGGTCGTTAATTTGTTGACACTAGTGTAAAGGGATGTGATGTATTGATGTTTGTATTAAATGAGTTTTATTCACCTGTACTTTGTGCACCTGGCATACGATCTGCAAATTGCAATATTTATATAACAATATTACACTAATCACCACAGGATCATCTTGAACCTTTGACCTGACATCTTCAACTTTCGAATTGTCATTTTTTAACTTCCAACCTATCAGGTCCGTGTTGATGTACTGCATGCATGGCTTACCTTACCTTTATTATTACCTTGGAATATTATGAAGGATTGATTCAGTTACTACCTGGGTACAGTTGAAAGAGGATGAATTAAACATACTTAGTAATAGTCAGCATACTACTTTGATTCTTGTGTCCTCTGTTCTGAGTTTACAGTCTTAATTAGTAATTACAAGACATGTGTACAACATAAGAATTGGCGACGAGGATAAAGATTTTCCTTTTCTCAAGTTGGCTTTATGTTGCTCGCAGTGGTCTTTGGATCATCTTTACTTCTCATTGTAATTTGCCTGCAAGACTTACATTTACTGGCACACTGTTTTTTTTTTTTCAAGTTCAATATGTCTGTGAAACCTCCAGTTGCATTTTTACCTATGCCTGGTACTCTGTCAGTGTCGTGGACTCATTGGAAACAGTTGTTTACAAACTATTTATTGGCTGCTGACCTTACAAGCAGATGACACAAGTTTTCACATAAACAGCAAGTTTGTTGATAACGTAAATATTAAATCAACGAGGATATGGCTAACATAAGCACATGGTGTAAAAACAACCAAAAGCCTGTTATAAATAGTAGTAAAACAAAGCATGTGTATTGACTGGAGACAAAGATTGACTTCTATACAAAACAATCTTACCACTCTCAGAATACGGTAGCAAGTTTGTTGGACAAACATTTCTAGCAATACCTCAGACTCAAGTGTCGACAGAAATCTGCTTCCAGGATTATTTTAAGAGCCAACTTGGAAGACAGGCCAGGAAACTCTTGTTAAAACTTTGATTTGGTCTTCACTGGCACTTCGCATCTAAAACATAAAATAGTAAATACAAAGTATTGAATAGTGATATATATATAGGCCACTCAGTACATTAAAGATATTTTTTTTTAAAATGATATTCAACAACATTCTCTCAGGTCTAGTAGTCTATTTCTAGAGGGTGTAAGTACAACCTACTTAAGAAGGTTCCCCTAAATTGCTGCAAAAGACTGTAACGGTCTGTCAATTCAATGTAAAAATGCAGATTCAGTATCCTCTTATGCAAATTTTACTGATGTTTATGGCTTACTTTATTGATGTTTTATGCTATTTTTATCATTTGTATTTAATCTAACTTTATCTAGCTTTATGTATGTTTTAGCGACTGGCTCACATGTAGTAGATTTCCTCTGCACAATAAGCAACATTTAAGCTCATGACATCTGTCAGGCTTACAAAAGCACATAATTATTATGATCTATTGAGGTGATGACAATGCAATATATAAAAGAATAAAAGAGTAATACACATCCATTTATGAGCTACTGCCTAAATGAAAGAACTGAAACAAAAGAAAATGCATCTGTGAGACTGAACTAATTACTCTCATCTTCACATGTTACTGTTTTCTTCACAGATATGCCATGGACTATCCCCCTAAACTAAGACCTAAGAAAGGATGGACCCATCAAACTGAGGATGCTCCTCTACCTATACCCATTCAATCACTGACCAACAAACCTGCCTCTAATTCAAGATGGTTCTATTACACCGCTAAACTTATTGAAGGATCAGTCCTTGTTCAGAAGAAAGGGGACCAACATTTTCTTTACAGAATGGTAATTCTCTGAAGTCAATTATTTTAAATGTACCACCAGTCAAGAACATTTCTTGAACTTGTTGTTAAGAGGCAAGTTTAAGTATAGAAGCCAAGTAAAGAGTCTAATTAATCCATTCCTTCATAGTTGGAGATGATTTCTATGAGGAAGTGTTGTGGATGCTGTGCAATCCAACTATTAATTGCCATTTCAGAACTTTCTTCATAATCTTTCCTCTCGTACTTGGACACATGAATGAGGTGGCATGCATAAATGGTCTTAATTTGTGAGTAGAGCCAAAACCCATGCACACAGTCATTACTTATAAATTATGATCCTTTGACTCAACATCACTAACGATGTCAACTTTTTCTCTTTTAAGGGCTTTTTTGGGAAAGGGAACTTGTCACGAGGAAAACCAGAGCATGAACATTTTGTATCCTCATTTCAAGGACATCAGAGAAAGAGCTGTAAGTAGTAGTAGTAAGGGATTTAATACTAGAATCAAATGATACCCAACAGAACTTGGTATCCACTGTTACTCCAGACAGTTTAAATATACATGGCAAATACAGAAAATTGATACAAACAGTTTTAGTCTACTATATCCAGTGGAAATATGAACAATTATAATGTAGATATGTAAACTATATACTAATAATGATTACTGTTGCAATCTTCCTACAAAATATGCAAAGTCAAGGAACTTTTTATGTTCTGTGTTGAAATGGTAAGGAAAAGTATAGTCCATTGTAATGTTTTACACAAATTCTTAAATAGCAGGAGGTGTGAGCATTCCAAGCTCTGTTGTTATATGTCAGCCAGCTTACTTGGTTTGATCATAGCAACATGTGGCAGTCCTAGTTTATGTAGTGATAACATCTTCCAGTCATTCATGATGCATTCAGAATATTATTGGTTCTTGTTTTCTAGTAGTCTTTTACTGCTGTACGAGCTTGAGTTGATGTGGTCTCAGTCAGGGTGTATTAAATCAAAGCAAGCTCACAAAGTTAAGACAAAAGGGAAGATTTTCCATTATATTTTCTATTTCTTTTCACTCTTGATATACTTTTGTATATTTTAACTTCAAAAGTGTTTGTAATATAGTTTGCCTAACATGATACAGTATGTGTAACAATTTGTGGGGCATTATTTTGTTTTAAAGGCAATGTCAATGTTTTTTTTTTTTCAATCAAACTTGTCATGCTGAGATGAACTATTGTCATTCTTACACTGAGTTGTTCTACCAAGACCAACCATGACTGCTAGTTTGAAAACATTCCAAATGTAACATTACATAATTTTTACGGAAATGGATTTGCTTGAAAAATGTAAAAAATTAGCTTTACCCTCTTTCCTACGATTTTCAGCAGCCTTAATTAAGTTCAGTGTTTTTGTGCTGTCTAACATTTTTGAGGTGGGAAATTCCTGCAAAGGGAAAACAGTTGCAGGGGAGGACTCAACCAACTTGCTAATAGTCTGCAATTACACTCTCAGTACTACCTGCTGTACCTGCTTACAGTAGTTTTCTGTTGCATCCAAGCAGCTTTGAGTTTTCTGCTGTAGATGAAACTTTCTACTGAGTGCACAGTACCATATGTTGTTAAAGTGTAGTGGAATAAAAAGTTAAAGCTCATTATTGTAAATATTATTATTAATTGGAAGGCATTTTATAGGGATACTGATGTTATGTATAAACAGCATGTCGTTAAAAGACGTTTAAATTTCACAACAATATGTGAGAATTAACTTTAGCAAATGGTACAAGGATATGTGATTAAAAGCTTTTACGTATGATATGACATAGTTGTATTACAAAGGAGGATACAGATATCTTTGCCCTGTATACTTTGACCTTATAACATTAATCCTTGAGAGTGCATTATTCTTCAGATAATACATGTTCAAAGTTCATTAACCATGTTCATACGTACAGTTAAAACAAGATTTTGATTAAAAAAAATGACAAAAAAAGAAAGGAATTTGGTTCTTAATTAAACACTTTTTTTATTGAAAAGGAACTCAGAGCAAAGGTTAACAAATTTAAAACAATTTAAGAATATTCATGCGCAAAACACAATAACAATTGACGTGACAACAATGCATGCTTCAGTTGGTTTGCTCTTAAGTAGCTAAGTAGCATACTTAATGTGTGTATGCTGTGGTTCAGTGTATGCATATTCACTGTGCAGTGTGTATGTAACAGTGCGTATATATAGTTGCAGAGCATTGTACAGTACAGGGGCTTGCTTTGTTGAATTACCCTACTATGACATACTGGATGGATTTCGGATGGATTAAAGACAGTTACAGATTTACTGAATACATATTTGGAGAAGGCTTAGACATGTTTGATGTCTCACCCTCAGCCCTATCAGATGCTGTAACTTGCTCTGTGAAGACCCTAATTTGCCATATGACTGTAAGAGTTTTATGCAAAATCTTAGCTAGTCCTTGCTTGTACAAGGTTCAACATAGAAGAATAATTGTATATGGCCAAATCGTTATTGTCAAATATTGCTCTAAGATTACTTTGTGCCTGGTTTGAGATAATGCAGTCAAAGCCTTCCTTGTTGAATTTTTTCACCATATAGGGCAAAGGGTTATCATCAATAGGCTACATTAATTTGTGCTTTGGATTTATCTGTCTTAAGAATACTAATCTGACAGTTTGATAGTTTCAGACTTTCAAAGGTGTTCAACATATGCTGAATAAGCTGTCGCACAATACAATTCTGAAATGGAGAGACGTGAGATTACTGCAGAATTACCACTGACATTTTCACTGTGTTGTTGTTGTTTATACATACATTACATACGTTACAACCATATTTCACTAGTATTAATAGTAAGACCATTGTTTTGTGTATGATATTGCGGACTGAAATACACTACCAATTTATATGGTATTCATCTGCTGGTGATTGACCATAGCTCATCCTTGTGGTTTATCAGTGGATAACCCACGGTTACCTGACAGAAATTGGCCAATAGGAGCTGAGGATTCTTCCTAAGTATGTATGAATAGATAATGACAAATTGTAATATTTCATTAGCTATGTTTTCAAACTAAGTTGTTAAAAGTAATTCAGTGGAGTAGCTTATTTTATATATCGTCGCCCAGACATTCTTCATTCTTGTATCTCAATGATATTTTTCTTTCTGCTTTTCTAGTACCAGCTACTGAGAGGAGATTCCAACAAAAAAGATTTCAGAAAGTCCGTCAACACAGGTAAGGCCAATTATATCACGAATCAATGAAAATGAAGTTGGTATGAAGAGATTCAAAGTGAACTGCCATTTGATATTTTAAAAGGATTATCCTGTATCTGCCAATCTAAAAGTGAGTATCTTATTTTTGAAGTGAAATCGCACCATACTGCATGTTCTCTTCAAACTGAATCGTGAATCTTTCTGAAATCATCTGGCAACAGTAAAAAGTATGATGTCACCTGCAAGAAAAAATAAGTGTGAACATAAACATTAAAGTTAATTAATAAATATCCTTTTGATAAATTTTTCAAAAGACAGTACATTAATGCAAGGAATATAATTGAGGAGTTAATCATAAATACAAGAAAGCACCAAAGGACATCAATCACTGACAGTTACATCATCAAGTAGATTTTAACAGGAAAGGAGATCATTGAAGACCATTAATTACAGCTTGCCCAATAAGTAGGTCACATTTGATCCTCATACTTCATTCAACCAACAAGCTGCTATGAAGTGCAGTTCCTTGATTCAACTATATTTGGAAAAGAGATTCCTTGCCATGCATAAAGCCATAATTTGTGTTTCTTGCTGAAGTGCTCCAGAACTGTAAACATTACTCTCTTGTGCTTTTTCATAGGTATGAGAGACACCTTTCATGGAGTAAACTAAAAGTAATAAAAATGTCAAAACAAAAACAGCTTGAACCTGGAAATGAAAGCCATTTAAAGCTGGAGGATACTCCGTCAACTTCTAAAGACTGGTCATATGATGAAACATCCCACCATAATGATATAGCCGTCACAACTCCAAGCAGTGATGTCCTGGAAGAGACAGGGAATGTTAAAATAGATGATAGCAGCTCTGATTTAGAAGAAAAAAGTCAAACCACACCAGTTAAGAAAGAGTGGACTGTTGATGCTAGTCAGTGGGATCTCCCGACAGCAAATAGCAACCAGATACCAGCATTCGATGAGCAGAAACTGAATAAAAGCTGTAAAGAAGAATCAAGTGTGGATTATACTTGCACATCTGGTTTAAAGAAAGATGGTGATTGGGACAGTCACTTAGCATCTCCAATTAAAAGAAACTTGAGTGACTTAGGACTGAGATATGAGCCAAGGAAAAAGGTAAAAACTGTAGAACAAGAGATAATGGGAAAAGAATCTGACTCACCAAAGGATGACATAGAGGAAGAGCTGGCGATAAAAGAACCTGATAAAATTAAGGAGGATGTAGATGCAGAGATGACAGCGAGAGAACCAGATGCACTGAAGGAGAATATAGAGACAGAGATGATGAAAGAACCTCATATACCCCAGGAGAATGAAGAGGCAGAGACGGTGGCAAAAGAAGAAGATGCACTGACGGAGAGTATAGAGGCAGAAAAGGAAACAAAGGAACCTTGTGAGGAAGTAAGAAGAGCAACAGAATCAATTGAAGAAAGAACCTTAGATGAACATCTGGACCATAGTCCTCAATTTACTGTTGAAGTTCAGGATGAAGTCAAAGATGGCAATGATAATAAAGGCAATAAACAAAAGGTTTGTGAAAAATAAAAATGATTCTTTTCTGCTTTCATCATGTTGTCTATGACTTTACATGAAAAGCATTGCTATTTAAAGATTTGTACAGACAAGAATGATTTAGAATTTTTGGTTTTGATGACATTGTAATCATGCGCTGGTGTTCGTGTATTAGTGTGTATGGATCTGTAAAGGGTGTCAAATGGGAACACACACAAGCACTTAGCCAGTGTTATCTGGGATATGCCAAAAAATGAGGATATCTTCATTTCTGGATATTTCAACATTATGCAAATTGGGGTATCAGATATGCCCAAAGACTGGTCGATCTGACATTTTCCCTATTACCTGTCCTATGGATCCATACCTGTGCATAGGGGTGTGTGTAAAAAATATACACACAATCCCAATGCTGGCGTGAATCAAGGATACACATGCAAGACTGAATATCAGTAAACTAGGGACAATATTTGCAAAATGGTAATATTCCTGATTACGTGAGGAAAAATCCATGTCCCCAATCGGTGCTGTAAATGGGTAGGGTAGATTAAGTGTGTAACAGTGAGACCTACCTTGTAAACACAATATCTTAAGAAGGGAAGATTGGACAGATCTTACATTAAGCACATAGGTGTACCTCATTAGGTACAAAAAATACTGTTTTTTGTGTGTGTCAAATGTCATTTGGGGTCAACAGCAATCAAGTTGTGAAAATCTTGTAGACATGATGTCTCAAGAAGGGAAGTTTGGGCAGATCTTATATTTGATATGTAAAGTAGGTGTATCTCACAGAGTACAAGTTCCTTCTTGATTTTGGTGGACGTAAAAGATTGTTAGAGGTCAATGGGGTCAAACTGTAAAAAGGTAGTAAACATAGTAGATCTCAAGAAGGGAAGCTTGGACGAATTTCATATGAGGTAGGTTGGTGTACCACATTAAGTACAAGATCCCTTGCCACTTCTGTTGGATTTCACAGGTCACTAGAAGTCTGTGGGGTTCAAATTGTGAAAACATTGTAAATAAGATATCTCAAGAAATGAAACTTGACCAGATTTGTCATTCATAATGTAGGTGTATCTCATTGAGTATGCAAGAATTCTGTTCTCTTTGGTGAAGGTCAAAGGTCATGTGAGGTCAACAGGGTCATATTTCGGAATTCTGATAAACATTGTATCTCAAGAAGTGAAGCTTTTTCAGATGTCATATTCAGTATGTAGGTGTATCTCATTGGTTGCAAAATTTTGTGGGTTTTTTGTGGAGGTGAAAGTTCATTTGCAGCCAATAGGGGTCAAATTGTGAAACCTTTCTAGACATGATGTCAAAAAAGAAGCTTGTACAGATCCAAAATTTCATATTAAGCAAAGATAGCCTGTGGCACATCCTGATGTTATAGTGCCAAATTCAGAAAATATGCTTTTAATGGGACCATCAAAATCACAATGCATTTGTGCATTCTGGCTGATTGCATACATTCTCCTTTATATGTTTATTTCAAGATTGTGTTACTGTAAGAGAAAAGGCAGTATAGTTATTATGTCTTTACTTTGCTTTAACATTTATTTTCTGATAGGTTGGTTTCAAATCTTTCCAAACAGTCAGGAACTTACCAAGAATAACATGACAAAACAAACATCTCTTGTTACTGTTGAATGTTTTCCTCTTTTTTTTTTTGCATTCTTTGCTTTTGAAGGCTAGTGTTATCCGCAAACCTGATCCTTACCCTGTGCAGGAGTTTCTACAGCTGAGCTATGAAGAGGTAAATTTGCATATATAGTATATTAATTTGTGCTTAGATATATTAGGTAAATTTGTGTTTAGATTTAGGAGTGTTTGCCCCTGCAATGATTGTGTATGAAGATTTTGCTTGAGTTAAATATGTTAGTTTGATATCCCTACTCTGTATTTAAACTTGGATAGGGATTAAAAGGGATGATGTCAGGATTGTACTTTGTGTACATATTAATGGTTATCTTCTTTTCAGTATTTTACAATGAATATTGAATGGTTCAGCTTTCAACTATACAAGCTGTTAAGTCATCTAATATTTCTGTGACATTGTAAGAAAGAAATTAAAATGTAAAAGAGTCTCTGTGTGAAACTTCCAGCAAACATTCAGTACAATCTCTTAATTTAACATTTTTAACATTATCTGCATACATGTGTGAATATCTCACAGATACGAAACATTATTTGCTTAATACAGAAAAGACGCTACCGTATTTTCCTTACAGGTCAAGTCAGCCAAATGTTATGTGTCACAAGCTTGCAAACTTCAAATCTATTTTTCTGTAGTGCTAATGTTCAGCAATTTGTAATGTCAGACTTGTACTAAGAGGAATGTACGTTTGTCTGTTCCTGAATCATAGTGTAGTTGTATGTGACATAACACAAAGAGGAAGAATATGTAATAGATGCTGGTAGCACATGATATCAATGTGCGTCATAAATTCCCATCCAATGTGACACAGTATTTTAACATGCTGCATGCAAAGATGTGTCTTGGTGAGTGGTGATGTTTGAAAAGTTTTTACTGTGTTGTAAGTACGTAGTCACACCTGTATGTTTCAGAGTTGGTAGACGCTAGATATGACCGTGGATTGTGTGTGTACATTTGACACACACAATGGGGGTAGGGATTGACAGACTGTCTTGTGTAGTCAGAATGTATATGACTGTTCATTGCATAAAAGGAAGAACAGTAAATTGGTAGTAAATTATTCAAACAGCAGTATGTAAATATAACTTAACTCAGAGTAATGATATCAGGTAATTTAAGCAAATTCAATGAAGCTTACAAACTACTGTTGGGTTCTTCAGTGGAGAGCAAGTCATGTGCCTGATGGTTCTTTTCCTGGAACTGAACACTACAACAGTAAGAGAGCTGAGCTTAAATAAAGCCTAGGTAATCAATCTCAGTGCCTTTAAGGGAAATCTCAATTTGAGTTTTGCAATTATGCCAACTCCTTTCCAGACTTGAGTTGCTACAAAGTTAATATGATCTGTCCAAGTGAGCTTGAATTCAATAAAGACACCTAAGACTTTCGCTCTCTTCACACTCTGTAAGGGAAAACCATTCATTCTAGTATTAAAATTGTCACAAATCTTACCTATGGAGAACACTTTATAGTTGGATTTGTCTACATTCAGAGACAAATATTTGAAACAAACCTTGCATAAAATTGACTTAACTCACTGTTGGTGGTATTTTCGAGGTTATTATTGATGTCAGAAAAGAACAAATGAGTAGCATCCGCAAAAAGCACTAAGGAGCACAAGTCTGAGAGATATCATTTATTTACTTAATAAAGAGATATCCTAGAATAGACCCCCCTGAGGAACATCATAACTAATGTCAAGAAAAGTAGAATGAACATTATTAACAGACTTGAACTGCTGATATGAAGAAAGATAACTTTTATACCAGAGATTTGCAGAACCGCTAATTCCATTGTGGGATAATTTTTTATTCCTTGCCAAAGGCAGACAAGGAAATCTATGTGGTGGTGATGGCGTGTGTGTGTGCATGTGTGTGTGTATATGTTTAAAAAAATAACATGACAATATGTAGTGAACAGTATTTTACGAAGAGAATTAGATCCCATGTTTGTTACTTAGGTAAATTTCTCTTTTTTTGTTTGTTACTGTTTTTTCAAAGATTATATTTGAGTTCATTTTGTTGAATGTCCTGAATATGCTTTGTTTTTTAACACAGCAAGTATTTTTTTTAATGTTGTGACTATTCACACGGAAATT
>VJOZ01024168.1:0-13628 GCA_009801055.1 Stichopus horrens | reverse complement strand
GTGTGAATAGGCCCCACCTTTTTCTAAACAGTGTGTTAGATGTTCGAGCAAATACATCTTGTGTTGTGCACAATCAGATTCATTTATGTACTTCAGTTGTCTGGAAGGTACTTGTTTGTACCACACTGAGTTCAATGCATGAAGCCTTTGCAAATCACGGTTCTGTGTTATGTGCTTACATTAAAGACTGCAAAAAGTGCAGTGATATACATTGAAACATTAATTAGTTCTGTCCCTGCCACATACCACATTTACAAATAATACCTTTATATCTGTTATCTCACTCTCATATTTTTCATCTTTTGCCAGACATTTTTCCTTTCCTATGGACTGGGTTGTCTATCACTGTGTAAACCATCAAAGACATCTGAAGAGGTAACCATCCATTTTGAAGGGTTCTAGAATTTTGATATCATAGTGATAATAGGGGAGACTATGTAGCAGTGGGAGTTTGTGTGGGAGTTTGGAGGTGGGCGTACAACCTGTGATTCCCCACCATTTCCCCTGACTGACGAAGGACCTCTATGAGCACACAGCGAGAGCTTGAATGTGTGGGGTCCCCAGGCCCATGTTAAGACGCCTTGGGGGATCAAGGGCAGAACCCCAGTGGAGGTCCCTTGGGCAAAGACTATGCATGGGCGTGTGCATGATTTTGGAGGTTTGGGGCATAATCTGTGATTACCTTGATCGACACGAAAGAGAATTGTCCATGCACCAAACTTAAGGTGCACTACAAGCACGAAGTGTGAACTTGAATGTGTGGAGTTCAGGGGCCCACGTTAGGACCCCCCGGTGGGGTCCAGGTGCAGAACCATAGTGGAGGTCCATTGAGCAAAGCCCCTGGAAGCCCATACAACATGAGGTGATAGCACAGCTGTAAATTGGTCCTAGAATCACTATAGATCATGTTTTTTGAGTTGCAGATTATGTGAAATTTGATTCAATTACGGAAAGTGCTGCTCTCCCTAGAAGTCAGCTAATGAACTTCCAAAATATACCCATAAAATATGCAAGTCATGATATTTTGTTGGTATAATGTAAGAGATGGTTGCCCTGTCAAAGGTGAATATAATAGGTAGGGTGATTTACATTTGTGCTATTTTCAAAATGCTTCATGTAAAAGGGATAATTTTAGGTGCATTAATGGATAACAGAAAGAAACTGTAGTGTGTATGGTTAGGCTCTGTTAGGGTTCAAAGAGACTGCACAGAGTGTAGGTAGATGCCTGAGGTGGATTAAAGTATCTCTGCCAGTGGAGAAGTTTTGCTACTCTATCAATTGTGTTGCAATTTGTGGGATCTACTCTAGGGACCTAGTTAGAGCATGGTCCAGGGGGGGCTGAACACAAATTGAAAAGGTCTGTTTCGTTTCATGTATTTCGTTCAGACATACTGATATACATACAGGCATATTAAGAAGAAAGAAAGATGCAGTCGTACAATGCAGTGGAATGAACAGGACGCTAGAAATATGTTTATCGCAGCTAGTGACCTTAATGGAAACATAAAACACACACACACACAAAACACAAAAACAAACACAAGAAGAAGAAGAGAAAAAAGAAAAAAGGTTAGAGTCAAAAAAAGCATACAGTTCAAAGCACGTAATTGCCAATTAGATGAGATTTCATTTTACATTTNNAGACTTACAGAGCTTTACATCATTCGGAAGATCACTCCAAGTTTTGGAACAATAATTATTCAAGAGAAGCTTCCCGTGTTTAGTATTATGCCTGGTAACTGAAAGAGTGCATTACTTCTTGTATGGTTGGGCATGTTAGAGGACTTTCAAGATTTAACAATGTTTGTCTTGTCTGAGATTGCACTGAATAAGTATGGATAATTCCAACACTAGCTGAATACACTGTTGGTTTGTCAAGGTAAATATAGACATTATCTTTCTTTGTGTTCTGTATTGAAGTGTGCTGCAGTATGCGTCACACATCGTTTATACCTTTAGGATCAAAAGTCCAGATAAGAATGTTGATAAGATGATTTAGAACAACTGAAAGAATGTGAAAGTTTACAGCACTTAACCTACATAGTCTTATGACAAAATTTTAAAGCTGGTTATGTAGACTAAATGGGTGAAGCAAAGTTAATGATTATAGGAGTACTAGCACAGTGTGCCACATATAGCCTCCTGACTTCTTAATTTCTGATGGGTAATTGGAGGAGCTAGATCCTTTTGATAAAAGACTCTCCTCTTCCCCCAACCCATAAATCTCCCTATTGGAAGTTTCTCCCTATTGGAAGTTTCCCCCAATTGACTTCAGAAGTGGGGAGGCCTGTGCTCCCCTACCCCTCCCCACTCCCTTTGAACATGCTACTGCTTTGTAGTATGGTAGAACTGGGTCAAAGAAAGAGTAATTGGACACTGTGAGAAAAGTTCTAAAAAACAATAATCAAGGAGTGTGTTGTTAAAATTCAGCCTGTATCTGCTCTGTGAAACTTTTTCGGAAAAGTTCTTTCATATTATTCGTAGAAACAATGGAGGAATAATAATCAAACCAATGGCTCAATCACTCATGAATACCCACACCAGTGAGTTGTGGTAAAAAGTGCACTGACTACATTGTGGTAATGTGCCTTAACCAATTGGTTTCTTGCACACTTGTAAGCACTGTCTCAATTGCATATACAATAAATTACCCTAATTTCCTTTCCCAAGTTCCCTGATTTTTTGTCTTTTCAGGAGATGCCCATGAATTTGGTTGACATTTGGAAGGAATTTTTGCTTCTAAAGCCACAGTTTGTTGCCACATATGCTTGTTATCATTACTACCGAAGTAAAGGATGGGTTCCCAGATGTGGAATCAAATATGGCTGTGATTTTGGTAATAAAGCAGACTTGTATTTACATAAAGGAGTGACATTCTTGATAATTCTTTAAGTTTTGTGTATCTCAGAAAATTTGTATATTATTAGAGTATAATCATGGATGAAATAATAATCATAATTTAAATTTTGCAGAATTTAGCCATTGTTCTAATGAAATATTTAGACCTCAGATACAACAAACAATACCCATGAAAGTATTACCAGTTATTATTAGTTATTATTACCAGTTACTAAAAGTATTACCAGTGTTGAATGTTCTTTGCCTCTCTGTCTAAAGTGAAATTTTACAATATATATATGTATAGCTCTTTATTGCTCTTAATTGTCTGAATAATCTATGTAATCACTGCATGTTAGTCATCGGTAATTTATATGTTTACTGGAATGTACAAACTCTTCCTGTTTTGGCTTTAATGAGACCCTAGAGAATGATATTGATGCTCCTGAAATGGATTTATGAAGTCCCCGTCACACAGCATTGGATTGGTCATTTGTATAAGAAACAGATTCAGTTTTTTTAGGCTCTTCAGTGTACATTACATGTACATTCAATGTCTGGTGTATGTCTTTTACATGTCCAGTGCATGTCTGGCAACTATTTTGCATGCATTGCCATGTCCAACAGATGACATCCATCCAGGTGAAAAAAAAAATTGTGCCTGAACAAAATTTGTAATGGATACAATGGAAGAAAATACATGTCAATTTATGTCTGGTACCTGTCCATTTTAACTGACTGCATGTCCCATATTTGTTTGTTATTTATCCATTTACTTTGGTTGTTTTTGGTGGTTGTTTGGTGATGTTAGCAGTAGTCATTACTATCAGGTTCTCTCTACATCTACCTCTTGTACTCACTACTGGCAAGATCTATTCTACGGCTACCTCTAACAGTCATTACTGTCAGGATATATTCTACTGCTACCCCTATTAGTATGAGCCCCTAGTAGTAATTACTGAACTATCAGGTTCTATCTGCATCTACCCCTTGTACTCACTATTGCATTAGCAGGATCTTTTCTGCTGGACCAGTTTTGACTGGTACATGTTATATTTAAATATATATGTTTTCTGTTATTTTCAGTTATTTACAAGAAAGGACCCAGCTTTTATCATTCTACCTTTGCTGTTCTTGCTCATCTAGTCTCTGATAGATCGGACATGATTCCAGCATTATCATCCTGGTATAGTTTCACAGCTTTCTCCAGAGTCATTGAAAATGCAGCCAAGGTAATTGTTTCTAAATGTACTTTCTATGGAGAATACTTAATATTTTGGATCAAGGCAAGATATTCCTTGACTTTGTTGTTACCAATTAAGAGAAGTGTGAATATATGATGATGCTGACTACCTATGCATTAAATGTTGCTATGTGTCCATGTGTGTGAGTCAGTGTCGAAAAACGTTACACGATTTCCCATGAACAAGTTTTAAAAATTTGAAAATTCCCTTGAGCATTTGCATACTCTTTAATGAGCCTGCAGAGCATGGAAACAAAGTGCCATGGGGTGGGGTCTGTGATGGGGTCAAGGAGTGGAAGCCCTTGTAGGTGGTCAAAGGGGTAAAGTCTTGTAAAGTTCTAGGGTTCCCTGAATATCTAAAGATAACACAGTCACAGCTGCATAGATGCAGTAAGATTAGTCCTTGATGTTTATTCATCATCAAATAGGAAAGATTTGAGAATTGCACTTATTGTCCACTACTCAAAGCTTTAAAACTCCCCTATGTTGCTGATTAACTTTCATTAACTAGCTCATTCAATAATCTGATTGAAAATAGTACTCTTTCTGCCCTGTTCACGTGCATACAAAGCTTTACTACCAAAGACCTTTGTTTTAATTTTATCAGAGGGAAAAACCAAGCTGCACAGGATATGGCTAAGAACAATAGTTCACAAAAATTCGCCCCATATTTAAAGTTCAATCAACACATTTACACTAATTCAAGACCATATGTTGTTAAATGTACTATATTTTTTATGAGTCTGGTGGAAGAAATAATTCACTAAGTTTGAAGGGTGCAAACACATTGCAATGCTTAAGTAGCACAATTAGTCAAGTTTCACATTCAACAGTTCCAGGATCTGTCAATATATGTTGAATTTTTGTCTCTAACTTATACTTGCTTTGTGTGTAGGATTAAGTCTTGATGTAAAAAGTGTCTGGTCACAAATTTTTAAACCACAAATGGAATTGATTATTACTCATTCATGTCTCTTGCATGTGACACATGGGGGTGCTCTTAATTTGATCCTTTTCATATGAGAAGAACCTTGACAGGTTCAGGAAAATTCAGAGAACTTTACAACTAAATATGTCTATGTACAAATTTTTTTACTAAATTTCAATAGAAGTTACAGCCTACACAAATAATTTGTTGAAATTACTGTAAAAAAAACCAAACTGGAAACAATTGAATCTGCTTGTGCTTTGCTGAATCTGTGCAATCGGCATCATTTCTTTGTCAAAAACATTTTGGTGCAATCATTTCATCAGCTGAGCTAGTTAGCCCCAGTGAATACAACAATGGTTAAAATAACTACTGTAGGACATCAAAGATAATTAATTCCTACAAGCCTTTTTCAACGATTCTTAAACATCTCCTCTTGTCAGGGAATTATGCTACCCTGCAACAATTTGAAAATTTGTTTATTTGGAAATTTTGGTATTTGCGAGCATCTTGTGAATTCGCACAGTTGCCTAGGCTACATCGATGTAGTTGCTAAGTTTGAACTTAGATGTATGTCGGTACTTGTTAACTAGTTCAGATTGTTGATTTAGGGAGGCCATTGTCGGATGGTGGATAATAATATACTTTTCCATCGTACGTAAGTTGCAACGTTTGCTGGCGTTTGAATCCAGTGTGGCTTTTCTTAAAATTTTTCACTTAACTTTTAATTCCTTGTTAATATATCTTTCAGAGACCAGATGTGTTTTGACAATTCTGTTTTGGTTCTATACCTTTCTGTATTGAATGACTGCTGGTGGTTTGTGAGTCTTGTCTTGAAACTGGTCTCGCTTAGATCTACATATGTCTCCGCGCTGTCATCTGTTGTCATGGCAACTGTTGTCAATTGCAATTGTTTCAGCAGTTGTCCGGGTTGGTTTCAGTTTCAAGCATTTGGTTTTGGATTCTCTTAGGGAGAATCTCGTTAGTATTCTCTTATTATGGCCATCGACGATGGATTTCACATTTGGCATTCAGCTGTTGGACAGTTTGAGAGTACTCCTAGTGAAAATCTTCTGTAATGCGTGCCCTTTAGGAAAAGTTTCTGCCACAATTTTCTAGAATTGCCGTCAGACGTTCTTTTTTGCACTCTGGTGATGTTCTTTGAATGGCTCGGTGTTTCCATTTTGTTCTTCTTTTGATTTATATTTGAAGTCCTGTCCACTATTTTTCAATGTGTTCTGGTATTGCTGAATGGAGTCCCTGCAATGATGCTTGTTAGATGAAATACTAGGAAGTCTCTGATTCATACCTTTTGGGATTGTCTGGATGATGCTCCGTGGTGGGGGGGGGTGTTCGCTCTTGGCATTCACATACAGAGGTCTGTCACATACAGAGGGCTGTTGCCTGGTTTAAGATACAGTTTGTATGTACAGGGTGACAGATAGAGTGTGGCATCAAGGAAGTTGAGAAATTTTTTATTGGCTTCAATTGTGATGAGAAGGCTGTTTTTTTTTTTAATATTTCACCAATCTTCTTCATAATTAGTTCAGTTGTTCTTGGTGTTTTATTGAAGACTGTCAGGCCATTGTCTCAGTATAGTCTGATTGAATTTCCATTGAGGGGTTTTAGTTATGTAAAAAGGTGGAATTGCTTAGTTACTTTTTCACCCAGGGTATAAGAACATTCCTCTCTATAATTAGTTTAGTGTAAACTCTAAGGTCTCATGTCTCCTTTAAAAGGGTCACTTCCCAAAAATCCCCTCATCAAATTTCCCAAAATTGGTAAGATTGCTCTGGCTCAACATTATTATCAGTAATTCCTAGGTCTAGGGCACTGTGTCAAGCCTAAGTGTTTTTTTTTTCATTTCTCTTCTTTCATGTCATGCATTTATTTCCTAATTTGTATTCATTATTGATTGTTTTGTACAGGGGTAGCTTGATACGAGAAACATATAAATAAAGTGTAACAGAGGTAGTTGATATCTGAATATAAATGATGTCAAAGGTCATGTGTCGTTACAGATAGTATATTTGTATATCTGATACATTATCTTGTAATCATGATACCCCTCCTCATTTAGATACATAAAGTCTTCATTCCTCACTCTTGCTGCAAGCTTTTACTCCATTATCAGCATAAAATCCCTGTTTGGAGAGGAGGGGGCTCACAAAGCCAAAAGTTAATCGGCATCAGTAGAGAGTCAAATCTGAAAATTTCAGAAGTTAGTTTGGCCAGACTGTAAAAATCCAGGGAGCTCATTTGTCCCTGGCCACACAGTTACATGTATTGTGAAGTTGTCACACTATTTGGTGTTGATACAAAATCACAATCAGTTAAAAAAATTGTATCCCAATTGTGAAAACAAGAGCTTTAATGAATTTGGTTCTTGATTCTGGCAATTAGCAAAGTAGACCTTATAAAGTTTATAGGGGGACCAACATATGCTTTGTTCTCAGTAATTATATGCATGGTTTTTAGCTCCTGCAGTGGAGTATATTGACAAGTAACCTCAGTGAACTCTTTCACTCTGGTTCAGCTTTCAGTTCTGTGAGTTAAATGTCTTGCAAAGCTTGATATCTTTGAAGTATACATGTTATTAGTTATGGTTGTGGACATACCTAATCCATGACTCATCGATAGAGGGTTTTTCTGATGAAGCATGCTTCTGAGGCTTTGCAGTAGAACTGCAAGTGATTACATGATTGCAGTTATATGCTTACATGATTGCAGTTATATGCTTACATGATTGCAGTTGTATGCTTACATGATTACAGTTGTATGCTTACATGGTTACTGTTACATGGTTACTTTTGCAATACACCTACTGTGTTTAATTCCTTCACAGGATGTGATTCTATGCTATGTTACTTACCCAGATGAGTTTACCCATGTACATCTTCAGTCCCCGGCTTGTATACCTTATTTGAAAGTCCATGAAGTCTGCATGAAGAGATGGCGACCAACAAGGGAGAGAGAATCTAGAGATTACCAATCTCTGATATCATAGAGCAGTGTTAACTCTATAATGAATAGATCAAGAACCATAGAAGCTAGAGACCATCAATGCTCAGTTCATAGAGTATAGTATTTACTCTATGATGAATAAACCCAGAACCACAGAGCTGAACACTTTCCTCTGCTATGGAGCTCATAATCTTAAGGAAAGATCACAGACAGTGAATTTCTCTTCTTATGCCTATGGGTAAATCACAGTTGATATTCTTTGACACTTTATTTTTTATTAATGTATTATTTTTAGTATTGTATTGAATGTATGTATTAAATGTGTGTGAAATTCACTGAAATCATTTTATTTTTATGCAGTAAGCAACTGCAATGCAACTCTGGAGTTACTATGCATTATCAGTACAAAGAAAGGGTTTGTAAGATACTAAATTGGAGCTCATCAACATGATGTTTTCTAAGTAGACACAAGTTTTAATCTTCATCTAGTCCCATTTTGTTTAATATTTGTCTTGTTTTATTTTTACTGTTGGGAGGGAAATCATTAAAAGTGACTTAATTGTATTCTCTATTCACATTTAAAAACAATCATTCCTTCACATTATCGTTGTTGAGGATGTATAATTTGATCAATGGCAATAATTTAAATTTGTCAGAAAAGTTGAATGTGACTCATTTGTAAGAGAAAATAATTTACAATATGCACTCATTAACACCACCATTGGTATCAGCCATTAACAACAGCATTTGTGTCACTCACAAGAGAAGTGTGTTCTGGCTGTCCAGCTACTAGCACACTTGAGTGATAAATGGGAAGGAGGCGTGAGTCCACGTCTGTGTTGGGCAAAGGTAAAGCTGGTGTTAAATGGCTTGTACCAGTTGTTTCAGGCATGGTAATGGAATGGGCTGTAGTTGTGGAGACAAAAGTTTGTCACTCATAAATTCCAAACCATTTCAGTTTGGGATAAGTATTAAGAAAAACTAACCACTGAATAATTGTTGAGGAACATGAAACATGCTGGTGGGCTGTCAATAGTTGTTGTGTGCTGAAATTTCTAGCATTGCTATACATAGCATAACAACCATGTAGGGTGAGTATTAGCTAGGAATGCTCTTGCTTTCTGCTTCCAGATAACTTGGTATAAAGACATAAAGCAGTTTAACAGACGTACCCAAAATTAGCAACTCAGCTGCTCCCTTATTAGCAATCTAATAAAAAAGTGACATTGTGGCTGGTTGTTTTCCAAAGTCAACCTCTGTACATCACAGGTTAGCCTAGGTGTGCTAGGTTGATCTTAATGCCAGACACTTTAAACATGCCAAATGTAGATGATTACAATTTATTCTGTTTCCTTTTGTTAAACCAGTGTTCAGGTGCTACATCAGCGGTCTACTTCAAAACGGCATTAATTTTAGATACTTGGCAAAGCTATTTGTTTGTAATAATTTCCATCAAAATGTTGGAATAATAATTTTTTTAACATATTACTGCACCATTTATGTGGAACATGATGGCAAAATTGTAAATGTCGACTTCACGTAAAGTCTATCAATGTTGTTATCATTAAAGATATCTCTGATTCTGTGTGTAATCTTATGAAGTATGTCCATGCATTAACATTGTATCTAGCATGCAACATTGTAAGCATATCACTTACTAAAAAACCATGACTCTGACATGTCAGCCAGAGTTACGAACATAAACTGCATACAATCTATACAGTATCTTGAGATGATAGAATATTTTGCAATAATTGTACTTTCAAAATATTATTGTTGTAGTAACTTTCTGTCAGAGTTAGTGATTGTAATAATAATAACATACCTTTAACATATATCACATTGTATGGTGAATTTCATATCTCCCGAGTGACCCTCATTTGAACACCCAAACCCGCTGACCCGCCAGACACAGCTCTTCGGTAACTTTGAAATCACCGAATTTGCATCGCATAGCACAGTCAACCGCTCGCACCACACTCAGTGCATACCTTGCCACATCTGCTGTCAGAACATCGCTACTTGCTAGCTTACACAGGTATCGATTATGTTCCTTTCTCAGGCTAAATGTTCCTAGAACTGATTTTTTTTTTTTGGTGGTGGTGGTGGTGGTGGTGGTGGTAACCTGAAAAGAAAAATGTTAACCATGTTAACTTATGATTTGTCCAAAACATGCTACTATTTTGCATGTAGACACTTCTAAAATTAAAAAAAAAATGGAAAAGGGGAGGTTGACACACCCTGCCCCAGGCTGGTGATCCATGAACGGACAGATTAGAGGTAGACCTGCATATAGCCCCTTGGAACTTCAAAGATATGGAATTTATGACAACAGGTATACGGGAAGACCGCTGGTCCATAGTATGTCATATGAAATAGGTCAAATTATTTGCAATGCTGTTGTGCATTCTATTTTACTATGCCTTTCTGGTAACTTATTTAACATGATGTAGGTAAGCAAGAACTACTTTGATGCAAACCATAATCTGGTGATGAAAAGGGTACACAGAAATGAATTTTATTTTATATTTATTTGATGTTCTCTCAATAAAATGTTGCATAAAATTGTATGTGTGTAGTAATTATGGTGCAATTACGCCTGCGCTCACAGCAGGGATATTAGTTACATCATCAAAACACAAGTTGGCTTGTTTGTAGGATGTTTATAGCCAACATCCTCTTTTGTGGTCTGTATTGTTTTAATTAATCTGGGTTAACTTTCTTAAACTTTGCTGACTTTCTATGCAGAAACAAGAAAAACTGATAATCGAAGCAGAACAAGGAACTTAAGTAAAAGCAAAGAAAAGAATACATGGCCCGATATAAGTGAGTGTTTACTGGGCACACAATTGTGTCACAGTTAGCTGACAGCTTAGGAGACAAAGTTTCACACCTTTGTACCCCCAAGAGTTTTCTGTTTAAAGTTGTCATATTTCAGACCAGGCCCGTATGCAACTTTTTCAGTGTGGGGGGTCGATTTTACCACAAGTGGAACATTTTACCCGACAATTATGACTGACAACTTAAAACTCATTATATATGTTGCTAAGGTAGGCCTACTACCATAGGGGCCTGCAGACATTGATTATGTGGGTAGATGTACATCCCACTGGATTTACAGACCTCTGGTATCTTCAATAATGAAATGATACAGGCTCAGACACCATAAAAATGCCAGCTTTTGACCATTTTTTAAGTTGACCTTTGACCACATCACCCACCTCCTATGAAGACGTAATTTTACCAGTAGTAGCTTTAAAGATACTCTACTTCAGATATAAATTTTGCTTTGTGTTTTTTTTTGGGGGGGGTTAAATAAGAAATTCAGTGTCCCAATTTCGCAAACTTACCTTTGACCTTCTCTGCTTCCTCTACGTCTAATGCTATGATGCATATTTTCATTTTTCACTAGAGGTGAAACTGTAAAGGCAAGCAGAGCCACTGTTACACTCCAGACATTATTGACAAGTCAGTGGTGCACATGGGTTCAGTAGTGACGGGTGTATCCAAATCGAAGACCAAAGAACATAAAAACAAAGACATAAAGACCAACACATAAAAACGAAATCTCTGCAAAATTTTCAACGATTTCTTGGATTTCTTACGAGTCGAACTTCAAAACGAAGACTGCACTTTCTTCAACCCGAATCCACCCCACCCTAGAGCAATATGATCGGGTATTAATCTCTGAACAATTTTTAACGAGGAAGAATGGGGGAAGAATGTTAGCTTTTATTTTTTTGTCACTTTTTCCTTAAAGTGACACACTGTTCCCGATTCCTTTTCCATATGAAAAAGAAGAAATAGTTAGATAAATGTCGGATTCACAAAACGACCACTTCCTTCAGATATATCAACCACAGGAGCACGTGGTGTAACAAAGTGTTATCAGGACCCACTCGAAAAAGAGATATATCGATTGATGTCGACTTAAGTTGTTGGATTATTTAAAAAAAAAACATTTACAAAAATCGATTCCTTACGCGTCAATCTTTAAAACAAACACACCCAGTAATATGCTCCAATATTAATTCCTGGACAATGTTCAACGAGGACACTTGTGACGGGGAATCTTTCATTATTTTGTGTGTCACTTTTTTCATTATACCCTTATACCGTTAGTAAATTTATTCTATGAAAAAGAATAAATATTTACATAATTTCAGAAGAAACAAAAAAAACAACAACGAAGACATGAACTTTTTGCTACTAAATTCTATCCCGACACGCTACATGTAACCAACTGTTATCAGAATTTACACTGAAAAGCGAAAAAAATGAGATATTTGTTGTTCAGATCACGAGGTGTGGTACGCTCACGGTGCAACTTGCAACTAGTCGAGTTTTTTTTTTCTGCGATTTCAGTTATTGGAATATAAGACTAACAGCTGATGAATATCTTCATTTTAACGCTTTACGTATACTGTAAAATACTTTTGTTCCTTTTGGTGTTCATTGTAAGTATCGCTTTAAATTAAAAGCTGAAGCTTATTTACCCCTTCCCGTAGATGTCCGCTCTCTCGAAACTCCATTAAATGTCTCGCATCAAACCATTCTGGTATGGACTTAAGTTAAATAGTAACATATAAGTTAAATGACGCAATCCCTATTTCCTCCTGTTTCTTTTCAAAAATTACTGAAGGTGCCATTGTCTTTTTATGAAAATACTAACATTCAATTTTTATCTTTCCGTTTTCATGTCTTCGTTTTTAATTCGGTAATTGGTCTTCAATATTCGTTTTGTATACACCTCTGTCTACACTCAATTTCATCACCATCTGTAACATAAATTAACACATGAAACTATGCTCATCGCAACATTTTCTGAAAGACGACTCAGGCCTACAGCTCCATACATCTGTTGCAAGGGTCTTTTCAACATGGTATCTTTCAACTCGTTTTGATTTTCGATCTCGGGAACCTTTTTGTCGTGAACCTTTTTTCTCAAGAGCCTTTTCGGTCTCACGAGCCTTCGGTCTCCGAACCTTATTTTGTCATTTTTGGTCTTGGGAACCTTCGGTCTCGTGGGATTTCCCCACCCTCACTCTCACTGATAGCATTATTCCACTTCTAGACTATTCAAGTGACAAATTTTCACTCAATTAGGGATACATCCCTTAAAACTGCTCAATCCCCCGACGGCTTGTTTTTAGTAATAAATGGATTCCCAACGCTGTGTACACACTCTAAGACTCTCTGAGGGGCAGTGACATCGACAACGTTACTTTACTCTGCTGTTCATTACAGTACCTTTCGTCGATTTAATAAATGGTAGTTAAAAAACTTGCAAATGCATGGTTGTCTCCTTTAATTTATTAAACTAATGAGAAATTATACATACATTCTATAACCTGTACATTTCTCCATGTTGATTGCACTGAAGAAACGAGATAGAACAAATGTTGCGATTTTGTCTGCACACATGTAATAGATACGATCACCAAAAAAACAAGTCATTTAAAACTGAAACATGCTTGCATGGAAAATGCAGACTGTTGCAATTCTCCCATCTACAATCTTGGACAAAATACCTTTGGACATCCCGCGCCCCCCGTTCAGTGTTGGCTATAGGATTGCTGTTCAAAGGGTAGGCTACATTCACTTCTATAGCGCAACATTGGAAAAGGGCGAAGCGTTTCATGTTATCCTCTCACC
>VJOZ01024128.1:942-11619 GCA_009801055.1 Stichopus horrens | reverse complement strand
AAACTCATGAAATATGTGTCTTTCTCTGCAGATTTTGTTACAAAAGTGAGAGTTCATGTTCAGAAATGAAGGGCTAGTGTACAAAATAATGCAATATGCTCCCTTTTACATCATAATTTACAGTATATGCTCTCCATCTGTGCAAGGAACCACAGTGCCCTTGGGCACGTGTTTGGTAAGGAAAATAGGTGGCCTTATTTATGAGAAGGTGTAGACGAGTGTATGTAGTGTACTACTGCAGTAAGATTCCTCCACACAAGTGTGATGTACGATACTGTGGAAATATTAATGTCAATGTTAACAATAAAGCTGAGATTTTGATCTGGTGCCTGATGGGTATGAGGAAACATCACCCAATTCCGGGTTTGCGGAATCAATAAAACCACTATTCCATTCCATTGCAGAGTTTTGCCAAGTACGGTGAAATCAAATCCCTCAAGCTAGTCAGAGATATCGTGACCGGTTTCTCAAAGCAGTATGCGTTCGTCGAGTTTGACCTCCACGGGGACGCAGAGGAAGCATGTCAAGAGCTGCATGGCAGTTACCTTGACAACCACAACATATTCGTGGACTGGGAGTGTGGCAGGATACTGCCAAACTGGATCCCGAGACGTTTAGGCAAGTATGCATGTATACATGTATACATGTATATATATTCAGGATTTTCCTGGCTTTTCCCAATGGAGACAGTGAACACTTGCATTGACATGGGTTACTTTAATAGAAAATACTCACTGATTAGATTGGTAAATTGTGTTGTAAACTTGATGAAGCATGTACAGTACATCACACAAAGTGAACAGACGATTAAGATTTTTTTCACACTTTCTTGAAAGTCACAAGTCAGATTAAACTAAGACACCTGGTACATTACATATCACACGTTAATGTCTCCTTTTTAGAAGATTGATGTTATCATTGGCAGGTTTCTCCTTATGGCCAGTCTTGTCGGTTTCTTAAATTTCTGACTTTTCCTTTCAATAAGTACAGTACATATCTCAACCTAAGAAAATCAAACTTTTCCAACTAAAATCCTTAATTTTCACATTTTTTGTTTTCCTATCTGGTTGGAATGTTGGATCTTAGATCTAAGCGGTATTGCCTTTTACTGTGCTGACATGAATTAAATTACGAGATGAATCTCTTAGATATCTTCTTGATACAACTGTCTGTGCTTGACTTAATTCAATCTCCAAATTGTTAGTTTATAAAAAAAAATGTAGCAGGACAGTTCATGTTTGGCTCTGGTTTTCTTCCCACTCCCTCTTTCTCTGTGCCACTTCGCACCTCAAATAGTGTAGTTGCTGCACAATGATGAAAGGGGTACAGTGAGGTGCGATGCTCAATTAGGTCAGTGATGCAATGAAGTACTGCAACATATACAGAGAGGTAAGAGACAGATTACTGAATTTCACCGCTATCTGATGCAAACTGGAAGTGAAAAAAATGGGTGCATGGCAAGTCGTCTACAACTGAGACAATATCGGACATTGTTTTTAAAGCACAATCTGATATTGAAACATCACCGGAATGAACCATTTTATGTCAGGGAACCCTGTCCAGTCAGAACTGTAGTGTCCATCTTAAAGCCTTGTGCTTATACAGTATCTGTTTCTTCTTTATGACCCCATGCATAGTCACCCACTGGGATATCCCCGATTTAATTCTGAGTGCCTGGTAATTTCAACATGTTCACCTTGTGCGATTCAGCTTCAGCTTTTCTCTACAAGGAAAAGCATTCTACTGAGTTGAAAAGCTGAAAAGAATGCCAGTTATTTTTGGTCATTTCGGGATGAGTGACAGTGAATTGCACAAATGCTGGGCAGTAACTCCTGACACCCCTCAACGTGGGCACATCCCTGCTCACCTTCTGTTAAGTTTATATTTAAGTTAGAGTGTCTTGTGCTGGGTTCTTTGTCTTTACAATACCAGATGTGTATCTGTGCAGTTTCATGAGGCATGTGCACTGTTTGGGTAACACAGACCCCCTCATGTCCGAGAATTGCCTCTCTAAATTTTCATCTTTGGCCCTTTTTCTTTTTTTGTAATATCTTAGGTGGAGGATTTGGTGGGAGAAAGGAATCTGGACAGTTGAGATTTGGAGGGAAAGACCGTCCTTTCAAGAGACCATTTATTTTCGACAAGGATGACAAAAGACCATGGAAGGACCGACAGGGTTTCGACCGATCGGAGGAAAAGCAAGAAAGAGGAGATGGAAACAGAAACTGGAAGAGAGAGACGGATAGTCCTCATCAGAGGGACCGAGATCGTAGAGACCGAGAGCAGGGCAACAGAGCGTGGAATGATAGGGAGAGAAGGGCTGATGACGGCAGGGATAGAGGGAGACGTAGGGATGAACACAGGGACAAGAGTCCTGATAGGGGATCAGATCGCTACAGAGGCAGGGATAGAGATCGTTACGACAGGGAGAGAAGTTATCGTAGGGAAGAAGAGGACAGGTACAGGGACAGGAGGAGGAGGGACAGATGGGAGCAGGACGAGAATCTGGAGGGAAGAAGGAGGCAGGCCTCTAGGGAGAAAGGAGAAGAAATAGAGGGCAGTGTAACCAGACATTTTACGAAAGGTGATGGCAACCGAAAGGAAGAAGAGCGTGGGGGAGGGTCAACAAGCAGAGAATTCAAGATGAGGCATTTCACAGAGGAGAAAACAGACACGAGAGACAGCTCTGAGGGCCGCCAGGGAAAGGACGAGAAGCCCTGGAAGAAGAGGAAGTTTACCGAGGCAAAGGAAGAGACATGATGTTAAGTCGAAGCAGAGTAAGTCACTTTGAGTTGACTGCGTGCGTATTTCAATAATATTGATGAATGACTGACCAATCAGAGAATTCGGACACAACCTGCCAACCTCTAAAATTTCCACTCTCCCAATTTTCAATCTTCCAGTCAGGTTAGTCATGACTTCTTGTGATAACTTACACCTGCTAGGCACTCAGCGTTATGCTGACTCAATGGTCTCTGTCATCAGTTAATGTAGTCAGTTCCATTTTGACCTCCAGTAGGATAAAGAATGGAATAGGATGTAGAAATCAGGTCATTGAGTGGTGGATTGCTACCTGACTCAAATGTAATTCAATTTAGGTGTCCCCAGATGCCACAGCAGTGGCACTTCATGTTTTTAGGCTTACCAGTGATTGAATTTTGTAACTTTGTCAGGAGCCGAATTTGTCAGATCTTTGGGATTTTTTTCAATAGCATGACGGTCAGATGTCTAATGTTGTCTTGATCCTTGATAAGTATAAAGCTCTGGAAGTGTGATGAGCATGTATCTTGGTGACCAGCAAGAGGGGGGGGGCTTATGTTTGTGACCTTTTCCCACCACCAGTTACTCATTGACTAACTACTGTAAAATTATTCAATTGTTTGTAGACAAATTTACAGCATTTTCCTAGAACTTTGTTTCCTGTAATTATAGCTCAATGCATTTACCGTTCCAAAAGTATTAGACAGAAATTTGTTTTCGTTTAGTGAAGGCTTATCAGGTATGAAAACAATGACAGATGGTATAACTCTGGAACCAAAATGCGATTCGAGGATCGTCTCCTATGTGAAAATATTTACTCCTATCCCAAAGATTGTATTGATAGAACAATACCCAGTAACTTGGACTGTAGGTGCCATCTCCCTAGAGCTTCCAACCTCAACTAGTTGTGGGGCAGCGTTTTCCATCCCGAGGTTACTTGATAAAGTTACCAACATGACTCATTGTCTGTGGCAGCTTCAATAGAGCTTGATATATTTCTGAACAAACTTTAAAATTATGAAATTCAAAGTGGTTTTGTCACCACGACAATAAATAAGAATCAGTGAGCGTGGCAACATTGTTAATTACGATATTAATGAAAAATTTTTGACTGAATGAGTCTAGTGCAGTCGGTAGTGCCATGGTTTTCTGCAGTCACTAGGTTGCCTTGGTCATGTTTATGGAAGTGAAGTTAACCTTCTTTTCACCCATGGGGAATATTGTCATTGTGAGATAAATTTGGTCGAAGAGATTCAACTGCTATGATTTAGCATTGTCCCCGTTCATAGTACCCTACGTTTCACGTAACGATGTTGACCCTTGGCCCTACAAATATCCCTTGGACAAATAATCCCTGGACATATATCTCAAAGAAAATTACCCCCCCCCTGGTGTTATTGCAACTGACAATAAGAAACCCATCCTGGGGTGTTTGTTTGTCTGGGGGGGATTGCCCAGCGACCTCACTGTCATGACAAGGTGGTTAATATCCAATTTGTCTTGATTTGTGATTGTCTTTAAGGAGCCTACAGTAGATAGTATACTTAGCATATTAAAAAGTAATATTAAAATTTTCAGAAATCTTTTTTCTACAGTTCCGTATTCATATTGCAATGATGTACAGTGCAATATTGATTGCCGAGTCCTTCTAAACACATTAGTCAATGCTTTGGATCATTTCAAAGGAATGGCTGGTGTAAAAGTAAGAAAAACTGTGAATCTCATCTCCGTGACCTTACACATATATATCTTTTACATGAATATTTTTCTACTGCTCATAATGCAAATACCTTTATAAGTAAATGCCTTTACAAGTACATGTGTATGTAGGCAATATTGCCTCATCAAGTTGAAATGTTATTTCTGGTGCAGAAAACCTGCTAGTTTGCATGATGTAACATCACCATCATCGTGGGATACATGTTAGTATGTATTAAACCACCATGGATGGGAGCGACTTTATTCCATTTCACAGGTCTCCCAACTCATGTGAACTCTTTTCATCAGTGTAAAGGGAGCTGTTCTTCAGCTTCTGTCTCAACTCACCGGTTGCTTGATAACCCTCAAGAGTATGGTGCTTTGCTACTGTAGGCCTCATGTACAAAGTTTCCTTAAAAAACCATTGTGAAGCTGCATGTAACTTCAGACCTCCGTTTAGCCTACATCAGAATTTCTACTGACCAACGATCAGTACAAAGAACTGACAGCGTAGAAGTAATTTATTATTGATATTTCATATCATACAAATTGTATACAAATTAGGTGCTGGACATTAACTACCAGTTACAATAGACATAGTTAGCTTCAGTGTGGTCAGTCTGGCCATCAAGATGGCAGCTGCATTTCTACTGCATATAGGTTATCATCAAAAGCTAATATTTAATCACAGAAAGAAGTACAAAGGAATCATTCAAATCTTACATTTAGAATGGTGATCAATTATCAAAAGTTTTTCGGACATTTTTTTTTTTCTCAGGTTGTCTGTGATACTGTACAAAAAATATATATGGCAGAAATCAGTAATGTAAAAAATGATCAGTAATAATGAAAGCTGAAAATGACAAATTAATGCCCAGAAAAGATGTCAAATTTGATGAAGAAAGGGAAAAACAACTGAGGCCTAATAGATGTCGCTGCTATTTTCGTATACTATGCTGACTTTACTATGTATGGCAGGTCCACGTAATCAGCAGTTTCCTGCAGTACTGAAAGACCAAGTCTAAAAGAAACCATATGGCCATCAAAATCACTGTCCTTCTTCAACATACCTTAGCCTCTAGACAGCATTACCAGGCAGAGCTAACAGAGTAGTTTACAGTATGTAGACCCACAGCACTATAAACGTACTGAATGCAATACAGAGCTAACCCCCAACCTAATTTCCACCCTTAACAGCACCCACCCTTATCCCCACAAACCCTTACCCCACCCCCTCACTACCCCCCTCCTTGAAGTAGGAGAGTATGACATCAAATTATGTTACTTATGTACAGTATGCTCTCTAAAAAGTAGCTCAAGTAGTTGGTCCACTTTGGAGCAATGCCAACATTGGCTCATACAGCAGTTTTAATTCGTACTTTGTAGTAGCAATGTGCAATGTTTGTGTCTATAGGTTGCCCTGCTAACAGCTGGTGTAGCTGTTGAATTAGGTTTTGTTTTTTCGCCCCATGTGTCGCATGTTGTACTATTGATCTATCAAGCACCAGTGCAAGGTACTGCATGTGTGCCTGTGATGGTATTCGGGGGGAGGGGGAGAAAGTTGGGAAGTCGGGAGGCTCCTCCCCTCGATATTTTGTGTATTTCAGACTGAAATTTATGTACCTGGAGGGAAGTTTTAGCACTTGAGGGAACTTTGCAACTTCTTTAGCAAGGAATATGATCGGAAATTGATAACTCGATTCCCAGGGAGTGAGCATTTGTTTTCCAGCACTGGTACTGCTGTTGTTTTGGATTTGGTGAATTTGTCCCCGGGGCACTCTCTGCAGAAATTTGCACTTGAAGCATTCTTTTAGATAGGATTGATGCTGCTTGCTCTCGTTACCATGGTTACTGCTCCTGATACAGCTATCCATTTCTGCTCTGTTGATTCTTCTGCAATCGCACGATCAAACTGACGCACCGTGGAATGTGAAAGCTACAGATCCTCTGAAACTCAACAGAAGTCAGCGACTCCCCCCAAAAAATTGGTTTAACATTTGTCCCACAAATAATGATGGAGGTTTTGTTTGACTACTATACCTTGGCATAAATAATTTAAATAAAGACTTAAAACAGTAGAAAATGTTAGATTCTCCTGAGACTCATGGTAGCACACAACACAGAATACTTAAAAACTAAGAGAAAATAACATCATAGAACTTACAAATAATACTGCCTTTGACTAAATACAAATAAATGTAGAAATTTTTAGTCAACTAGAAAAAGAAAACAAAATGTGTATAGTCTCAAAGGTTTCTACATATACAGTATTGTAAAAAAAATGAATGTGTGGTTTGTTCCATGAACTTGAGTAGGAAATGCTCTCAGATATGTTGAGTGAAATGTATTATGCACGTTTGATTTTCAACATTTCTTGAGTAATTAATGATTTCATTAAATTTGTAATCTTACTATCACCTTTTACAATCAAAGAAGTTGAATGAGTTAAACACACATATTCACTTCTATTCAAACCATGTTGCAAACATGTGCAACAGAACTTCATGCACCAGTAAGCATTTCTGACAAAGCCATTGGTATTATAGTGCACTTGTAGGATAGAGACAACATCCACCCTCCTACCCCCCCACTTCTGCCCACCTCATCACCCATCATATATGGGATTCCTAGTTCATCCCAAAGACACTGGAGATGGGGGGCAGTGAGTCGTTGCCCCCTGTGGGTAGCGCAGGCACGTTGGGTGGCAAGGGGCTGGTGTTGGCTGTCGTTCCCAGCTGCGTTATGTGCGGCGTGTCGTGTTGAGTGTAGGGGCTGGTGCCGATCATCTGGGTGTATTCCCCTGGGGTGTGGTCTAGCAGCCTGCCATTCGATGATGTCACCAGTGCAGTAGTAGAGGTCTCTGTGAAGTGCAAGGACAGTGAAAATTTAATAAACTTAGAGAGATTTTTCATCATTTAGGAGTTAAATGGCACTCTTGAGGGGAAAGTTTCCTTCAAACCCTACGGTACGTCTGGGCTACATAACAACAAAACCATTGTGACAATATGCTTACATTAATAGTTAGGAATTGTGACATTTTGCCTAATTGTGGTGAGAGAGCTATAGTTGGCATGTCTTTGCACAGAGCAGTGCTTGAAAGCCAAAATTGCAAAAAAGGTAAATTGTTGAAATGTGAGAACATAACTGGCATTGTAAAACTGTACATCATCACCGAAGCCCTAGTTGTCGTAAATCTGACCCCAATATCTCAAACATTTGTTTTGTCATTCCTTGACATTTCACTGGAGGTCTGATCAGAACTTAATATCATCACTATTCATCCACACAAGAAGAACTCCCGTTTGTCTATTTTCCAGTTCTGGTGCTTTTAATGTCACAGTAAACCTCTCATACAGAAATCTACTCCATCTGTCCCTCTGAAATTTGGAATTTCGGGTTATTTCCATATTATGTAACTGTTGAAAGGTTCATTCTGACTTTTTTTTATTCAGTCTCAATTTCAGTTCACACTCAAGTTCATCATTACTGATTTGTCTAACAGCTCACACTGTGTACTGCATAGTACAATGCCGGTATNNCTATATTCAGTCTGTCGGCACAATTCTAGTGTAATCTCTCATCTTATCTTTCTCTCACAGGTCATCTTTCATTCTTATTACTCTTGCAGGGGTTGATCAGAATGACTCACCCCTGGTGCCGTATCCCGGTCCGGGGACGGAATCGCCGGAGGGACCGGAGTAGCTGGAATGGTTGACCCTCGACCGATGTTCGTCCCGCTGGGAGTAGTTCCTGCTGATGACAGAGACTCGCTGGACGTTGGGACGACCGGAAACGAACCCCTCCCCGGTCGAACATGGAGGGTTTGGGAACGAATAACCTGTCAAGAAAGATGGGTTTGAGAAGATTTTATTTATTGTGAGAGTGCAAATCACCACTTGCAAGGATGCAGGTTTGCTGTATCCAGTGGTTGTTTCGTTCCTACTTGTCATAGTGAGAGTCATCCCTTTCTGCATCATACCGTGTGGTGCTGTTGATGTTTCATGGGTGGTCACAAGATAATCCATTCTCAGGGAGAAAGTCGACATTTGCAATATATTTGAAATTTACAAATCTGTGAAAGTTTGTGGAAGTTTGTACTAGTTCTACAGATATACAGTATTTGTCACGTCTTTCGTTGCAACTCTCGATGGTTCTTAAAATTTCAAGGTTACATTCAGTTTTCAAATGTAATCAAAGTTTGTAACCACTTACCCGCAGCTGCTGAATTGTATCCGTCAAGACATTGGCCGAGTCCATTAGCTCCTTCTTGTATCTCCATGGTAGCACCTGTCCCCTTGGTACCCAAGGCACAGCTGCGGTAGTAAACGTCCTCTTGCGTGTGGTCCATGGGACCGTAGGGTGTGGAGGAGCCATCGCGGCTGTAGTAAGACAGGTTGGAATAGCCGGAATAGAGGACGCTTGGAGGGTAGTAGGAGGAATAGGGTCCGAAGTAGCTCCCACTTCGATAGGAGGGCTGGTAACCCTTTCCTGATTGGTCGAAGTAGAGGTCACCATTGGTCAGTGGTTGGGAGTGGCCATTGCCGGTGGAGGGGGGCATCATGTTGTAATTCTGGCTGATGACGCTGCCTCTCATGGACGACATGATGATCGGGGACATGGGAGGTGTCAGCATGCTGCTCCGTGAGGGGTAACCACCGTTGTTGATGGCGTGCTGCTGGTAGGGCGTTATGGTCCCCGGCAGGTCTTTGTCGTATGCTACGGGTTGGTACTCCATGAAACCGTTCCTGCCGTACTGCTCGTGGTAGTCTTCCCTCTTGCAGCCACCAATTTCAGCGTTTTCATCGCTGTGGGCCTTTGAGGAGGTCGTCCTGTTTGCCAGGAAGCAGGATCCTGGTTGATTTTGGAGTGGTCGGGGCATGCTGTCCAGTTCTGAAAGAAGATTAGTTCAAATGGATTATGCAACAAAAAAAAGCATTTGTGTGTTTAACCTTGCTAAAAGTACTTGCGATGTGAAACAATTTCACACTTGGCAACTTGTTTGACAAGAATGTTATGGCTGACTAAATTGAAACATTAGTGGTAATGTTTGGGATAAAAAATGTTCTGAGACATAACCATAACAGTGTAGCAAAGGCAACAGCTATTTTTGCCTTTGTAACATTTACCTCATTCGCTGGACTTTGCGACTCTCGTTATGTACTTTTTTTCACCTTATGTGTTGTTTTTCTGTTCCAATTATATTGGGTTTGTTCACATGCTTGTCAGCAGCCAGACTGACATAACCAAACTTGAACGACAAGAATAGATGAATTTAAACAAAACTTTGGACTTTTAGCTTGTCTCTCCGAATCATGTCTTTGGCCAGATTTTCTTTCTTTCTTGTTCTTATTATCATAATCATTTTTTTTTTAAATTCCATGTTTTTGGTATTTTCATTTTACGTAAGTCGCAACTAATTCATGCTACCTGACTGAATACAGCATTATTCGTATTGCCAGCCTTAATTCCTCGTACGTTGATATGTCGAGCAAGCAGCTATCAGGTTGTGAAGCCCAATATGGAGGGTGGAGGCACTGACTAAATGTGCCGAAGTCACATCGCTGTCCAAACGTCTGACATCCTGTTTACAGTGAATCTGCGTTACGTGGTAGCTGATACAGGGTTTGTCCCCGTAGAGGGCGCCCTTGTCTGTTGCTACGTGACGTCAATGCAAGTTGAGTCTATTAGATGAGGTTATAACTTTTAATTCTCACCAGCTGCTTTTGTGTGCTTCTCTAATTTCGTCTGCAGGTCGTTTTCTTTGTCATTATTGAATTGTGATTCTACAGCCAATAAGATGTACTCATCCAGGAGCATGCGTATTAAGTGAAAAGACGCTGGAAGCAAAAGAAACGAAAAAAGAAAGAAAGAAATGAGATGAAGAATAAACAATCAAATGGAATTTCAGAAGTCACAATGATTTAAATGAGTGTAATTATTTCTGGATTTGCGGTCACGGTGGGGTTAACGACTATATTTATGATGTCATCATCATTATGAACTGTTCAGGATATTTTCTTTCATCTCTCTCCAACCTTCCCCCCCCCCCTCCGTTGATAACAAAGACAAATGGCCATCAGTTCCCCTTTTCAGAAATCAGGAGTCTCTCAGGGTGGATGGGCCCAAAATTCAACTCCACAGTACTTCGCAATACTTGCACATTTAATGATGTACTTTTAACTGTGGCCAATGCAACATTACTGAGAGAATAACACAACT
>VJOZ01024112.1:0-22193 GCA_009801055.1 Stichopus horrens | reverse complement strand
GAAATTAATACTGACTGTGTAGGTTGCACTTCTTCATAGTTGAAACAATTGCTGAAAACCAAATTTTTATCACTAGATTGGCCCGTTCAGAAAAGGCATAGCAACTAGATGTGATTTATTTCTTTGCCACATCACATGGAAAGGACTTGTGTAGATACTTTTGGGTCTAGGAGGCATGTATACTATAGGCCTGGTACTGTGGAATGCTATGCGCAAAATGAAGACTGTCACAAGTTACTAATGCATCAATGAGTTTTGCAGTAGCTGCCTGCAACCATCCTTGTCAACATCTTTGAAATTACGTCCCAGAGGGTTGTCTCTACCAACGTCAATCTCTGCATCCTTAGCTTTCGTCAAGATGCTCATATTCTCAGTTCCTTGTTTTTTGCCAGTTCACATGAACCACATGCAAGGAGAAGAGTGGAAAACTATTGACAAGTGTATTACATGCATCTGCTATGTCAGAGAGTTTGCATATCTGTGAAACCAAGGAGTTGCTATTTTAAAATAGCAACTCCTTGGTGAAACTCAAAGCAATTTACTGTATGTATAGTGGGTGACTTGCATGGTGGGTGGTCGGATACAGTGTTACATTATGGTATAGTATATATACAGGAGAAGGTGATGAAGAATATTTCACTCACATGTGGCCCTGAAAAAAAAAACACAACAGTATGCAGAACCATTCACACTAACAATGTTCTTTNNTAGAGAGTACCATAAAATAACAACTCAGAAACTTTTCATTTTGTGAGAAGCTAACAACTAGATCTAGCAAGGATATTCCATTCTCGAAGCTTTTTTTCTGCCGTCGGAGTTGTGTTAAGAAAAACTTTGCATTAACCATTCATGTTCCAGTCGACGACCCATTTGCAAATCGATCTGTTGTGTGCATGTTAACCTGTCTTCTGCCGAAGTGTGCACGCATGGCTTTGACAGAATTGGGTGAAAGATCGAGTGGAAATGTTGAACGTTCATGGGCTCATCTTCAACTTAGTGGAGTTCTTTGAATATATTAATGTACCCAGTATTCAGTTGGGTGCACCATGCATAACTAGGTAAGGAGAGACTTGCAAATGTAACCAGGTAGTTGAAGAAAGTAGCTCCCAACCTACATTTATATGTATAAACCAGCTAGTAACGAGAGTGCACATGGTGAAAAACTTACAAGAGTTTATAATGTGGAACACCATTTTTTCTTTTTCTTTTTCATGGTTTAATATGTACTGGATTGTGTCTTAAAAACATGTTGAACTATAGATCGACTTATTGTAAAATTATGACCATATATACAGGATTGCTGGGATTTAAAGTATTGATTTGTACAGTTTTGAACAATTTACCATTCTGTGTAAATGGGTCTCTTTGTTGATGTTATGTGACGGCCATGAACATTGCTAAGTATGTGTTACACTGAGTGAATGAAGGATAAATATGTTGGGTGTCTGAGTCCTAGAGCACACCCTGTGTGAAGAGCAGGGCCCCAAAGATCTCTGAATGTACAACGTACAAGTGCCCAAACAGGGCCCGGCCTTCTGTTCACTTTCCAAACTGTGTTGAAAGAAATCGAGGTGGTGAGTCTGCATGTTTTATCCCTCATAGGTACCAATGAAACGAGGTATCTTCAAAATCTGTGGAAGCTAACAGCCACAAAGGAAAAGGGAGATGAGGCGGTGTTCATAAATCTAGAAATTTTTATTTTGTAATCCTTGATTTTTGTTCGGACACCCACAAATGGACATCATGATGTTAATATTTTCAGTCCCTGGTTGATGTCCAGAACTATTGGCAGACATGTCCAAACAATACACCGATCGCAGTCTGTTCACTCTAATCAACACTTTGGGAATTATAAATGTTCGAACCAAAGCTCCTATCGACAGTAAACACCCCCGTTTCCATCATAAACAAAACCTGTACTTTAATGTTTTTGACAACTGTGACTTCAATCAGCAATTGATTTGCAATCTGGATTAACATCTGTTAATTTTGCCAAAATCTGCTAAAAATCGAACATTGTCACATCGCATTTTCTCACCTCCTTTACTCTCATGGAGACCTGTTAAGTTTGACCATAAATTATATACCGATCAATGTTGTTGTCTCAACTAGGCCAATGTCTAGACAAAGGTTGGAAGGGTGAGAATCGAGGTGTAGAATACTATTGGAATACTTCAGCTACAGTTACTGGCATACTGTACACACCTGTTAATTGCCCTAATTGCGTTATTACTATACACACTATTCTTTAAAGCCTCATAGTGTATTGTGTTTTGCCATATGAGCTACCACTATCTGAAAAGCTGACACATTCACCATTCATGTCCCTTATCAATTTTCAGTACCATGAATTATTGCATTTGTTGCTTAGGGGTCAATCAGACTTTTTTTCCTCTTTTCAAAAGGAATAAATGGGCAAAGTCATGTAAGTAAATTTTTCCTCCATCAGCCTAGAGGCTGTAACATCTTCAAAATTACATCTTCTGTTCCCATCTGCACACTGTATACCTTTCAGCTTGCCTGTCTGCATCAACATTCAGTTAAAAAAGGAGAAACCTGTTTGGTGAAATATGGTAAAAACTTGCCAAAGGTCAATTTGGGGACTTCCCTGATGGTAAACATACTGTTCATCTTTAGAAAAAAGCCTAACTGCTGTGGAGGGTTAGGAAGGTGGGGGGGGACCATCCTAGCTACTTGCTATAATTAAATTTGAGGACAATTACAGATGTACTGTACAAGCAGTTGGTAAAAGCAGTACATACATGTTGCCAAATAGTAAACAACAAATTCAGATATTTCTGTCAAATACTGTAGTCATATCGTTCAAGCTACTATTTTTCACCAATCTTTAAACTTTGGTAGATGAATTTATAATTGCATCCTTTCAAAACCATAAGATGGAGAATTTGATATTCAGCAGTACTTTCACTTCAATTTTTCATATCACAGGATTTGGCATAGTGAGCAAACTGTTCAGTACTCATGGTGTAATTGTCTGAGACAAATCGAAGGGTCACTTAAAAAGTCATTTATCTAAAGGGAATCTTCCTTCTCTACTGTCATGAACAACCAGCAAACCATGAGAACGAACCTAAGTAGTGTTTCATTTGATAAAGTTTAGTCAAAAACGATTCTTTACTTATGTTGCTTCATCTTAAACACATTTGAACTCCTGGCCTTCTCTCTTCCTTGGAGACATTTGTTGAGGCAGAAAAGGGATAAATTGGAGATCTGTTTTTGTAAAACAAATTTGTTTGGGTAAACCAATTCAATTCAAGTGTTGAAGTCTCGCAAATCAGTGCTTTCTTACTGTACTGATGGTCCGGAAGCTGTGTAATTGCGATCAAAATGACCGTCGACATAGATCTCGTCTGCTGAATGTCAAAACAGCGTCTGAAATTTTGACTGAATACTATGAATCTAAAATTACTGAGATTCATCGGACATACATCTGCAGAACCTTTAAAACAATTTTGTGTTATTAATCAGGGAATAAGCGTTAATTGGTGTGGTTTCTGACAAGATTTTGAATTGCTGCACATTGGTAACATTGAATTGTTTATATTCCTGTAATATGTTCGCATTAGTTTTGATGATGCAGATTTGAAAATTGTAATTTCAGTTTCCAACAAGTGTCTTCTAATCTGTGCATTAAGTCACAGACTACTTGAAGATCTTTTTCACAATCCCTTAAAAGTAGTCTATATCTCCGATAGTTTTACATACTGCATATTATTCCTACACGAGCCCTTCTATAACTTGGTTCAATTTGAGGTGAAGGGCACATACAATGACGAAGATGGCATGAAGTGATTCCTAGATAAAATCTCTTTTGTAGGATTTTCTTAAAAAGAATATTTAACACTTGAGAGAATGGCTGCGGCTCTCCCATCGTTTTTGCAATTCTCATTTTGTTTTTGAGGGCAGAGAAAGGTGTCTCTCCAATCCTCCGACGTCAAATTTCTTTCATCTTTTCTTTAACTTTCAGGAGACATCGAAAACCAGAGCTCAAAGTCAAAGGCTGCCAGCGTTTCCTTGACAAGCGGTAAGACAACTTTCTTCCGAAAATTTTCGTAAGTCAGCAAGTCAGATGTTAGCCATCAAAAAGAAAAGTCAGCAGTTCATATTTAAGTCGACGGTCTGAGTAGATGTGGAGTGGTTTACAGTTATTTAACCTTTGGATGGAGACTAAAAAGCTGGAATATGAGTTTTACTGGTAATCGCCTGGTTGTCTGCCTTCGTTCTCCCTCGGTGTTTCGGGGAAGGGAAAGGAGGGGAAAAGGTCACCCCTCAAAAAATCTGAAAGAGAACTACTGAAGTCATTCATCTTCCTGATATTTGAAGATAAAAATCTCTTGACATTTTTGTTGGCCCTACAAAATTCAAAGTGGACAAAAAAGCATAGCAGTCAGTTGCCATGAGTTATGTTTCAAACAGATCAGTGTACACTGCCAACATTTTAGGATACATTTGTCCACACATGTTGCCTACACTGGTGTACACAGAAGTTTTGTCCTTGTATACACTAGACACTTGTTGCGGACACATGTTGCGATTCACTGGGCAACATGTGTCTACGACGTTTCCAAAAACAATGGACGGGAAAGCAGGATTTTGGAGGAATCTGGAGGTTTCACTGTGGAGAAGATGTTCTTTGAGAGCAGCTGCAACAATACTGGCAGTTGTTGCAGAGAGGAAACAGAAATTATACCACACATAACAAAAGAGGCTAGAGAGTAGAACCTTGGATCACCATAAGAGCAAGATGGGGCATAGCTGTCTCTTGAAGAAGCTCACGTTGGGAGATAGACCCTTCCACTGTATATTAATTTAATGAATGTGGTGGAACCTATGTCGGCAAATTAATTGAATTCATTCTCTAAAGGTGTTGTTTTGAATTAAAAAAAAAAAGTCTTGTCCTCAAAACATTGGCTGTGGCACGAAAGACAAACCTTAACATAAATCTGAGATATTTTCATGTGGGCTTTGTCGCATGGGGAATGCATGGTATTGTGCTCTTTTTTTAAATTATCAGAAACTTTGATAAGAAGGACTCCTGAAGGAAGTGGTGTGAAGTACACATTTAGTTATAGATACACATGTTTTTATGGATTGAAAATGAAGTAGTTCTCACAAAAATTGACTGAAGCATGTGCTGTATTTTTTTTCTGGTATTCTACTCCCCACATTGTGTCCACAACATCCCCATTGTAGTCTGTCTCTGTCTGTAACTTCCCTCCCCCCGAATCTGGAGTCTCTCTGTACGTCTTTGTGATAAAAAGACAAATTTCATTTTAGCAAATAAATAATTTCACAGAGGCACTATGTTACCACGAGGCAGGAACAAGATTTTGTTGTACATGCATGCCACCAAAAGCATTTCTTTTAAGATCTTTGTGCGCTATCTTCAACCACCAACCCCAAAGAAAGGGAAACGTGTAGTTTTCAAACTGATATCTACTCCGAGCACATAAAAGAGGCTACTCTGTAACACTGGAATTTAACATCAGGTCATATTCGTGTTATCCATGCTGTTTCTGAAGGAACCTATTTTTGCCTATGTGACGGCTCAAAATCTATACGATTTACTTGCTGAATCAAGATTACAAAGTCAATGTAGAATTGTTTGACAGTCAGCATTCCCCTCCACACTGGCGTTCATTTTCGATTGTCTGCCCTCAAAAAGTACATTTTCAAACAGTGCAAATATTACAAGATATAGTTAAATATAAAAACAAAATCTTAAAAAGGTTTATTACCACTGAAGCTCTTACACAAGAGTGAGAGCAGAGAATGGCCCAGTTGGTCATAAGAACCAATGTTTTTGTCACATTACAACGTGGAAGAAGTGTTTTTGTTTGTTACTCAAAAGTGTGGACATCATTTTAACCTTAACAGTTGAATCTGTTTCCCTATGGGTGGGCGACACACTCATGTGTACCCCTGGCGTACTCCCGTTTTCACCGGGGTTCTGTGTCGTTTCGTTAAGTTATACCGGACCACAGGTGTTTGATCAGCTGATTCAAATATGACATCTGATTGGTCAGAGCCCAGGATACATGTTGCTGGAAAATAGATTCTGAATTATTTGCAACATGTTTCGATCCATGTAGGGATACATGTTGCCAACCTTTATTCACACACTGTCTACATTTTAAGAAACAAGGTGTTGCAATAACATGTGTCAACACATGTGTCCTGAAATGTTCAAAGTGTACACAGGCCTTAGGACATACATGTGAGTAGGTTTTTTTTTTTTTTTTTTTTTTACTCTGAGCTAAAATATTGCAAAGTTTACTTTTCAAAGATCAAAGTAACACAATTAATTACGATACTCGAAGGCCCCAATCGACCATCTGAGCAAATTTTCCTGGCTTTTCCGGTTATGCACCTGCCTGCAAAACAACTTTTCTTGCCTCAGTGATCCAAATTCATTTTCACCCTCATGTGGGTCTGTGCTATGCTAAAAATGACATATTATTTTTCATTCTTCCCACAAATATGTCTCCAAAAATAGGAATTGATGAATTCAGTGATTCGGACAGCCAGCTGGCGCCACTGTTTCAATCCTCATACGGTAAGTTTGCGCTCCATGTTTGAAATTTTGATGGTCTAATTAAAGTCAGATGTTTTTTTGTGGAATTTTGTAACTTGAAAGTGTCATCTTTGCAGTTCAAATTTCTCCCACGAAGTATTTTTTTTAGTACATTTGATGAAATTATTTCATCGTGTGCAAATTTGTAGAAAGTCATTTTGAGTCTTTTCTTTTTCTTTTCAAAGAATGTGCATGTTTGGCAGATGTGCCGGTCGATGGTATGAATAATCGTCACAAAGTTTGTCACAGATATATAATGTTTTCACGATTTTTCATATTTGAAATTTTGATCCTAACAAGATCCGCGGAGGTAAAAACTCAGTGACGTGCATCCATAGATGGGCAGATGTTGCTGGTAAAAGGTGACTTTGAAAAAAAAAAATGATAGGGGGAATGTCGTAAGAAATTTTAGTATCCATTTTACACACACTTATGATATTATATTGTGCAGTTTCTGCAATTACTTGTGGTGGTCAATTTTAGTAAAATTATTATTAACAGTTATTTTTTCTTCACTATTTGCCTTCAATTTTTCAAAACTGCCATTTTTCTTAGTGTACAGCTTATGCAAATACAGCTCAACTTCATCATGTGACATTGTTTTATGTTGATCAACATTCCTAATTGTTTATTCTTAATTAAAGGACAAACACCAAACAACCAATGGACGGCAGTGATCAGTGAGTGATGCACTTCAAGAACTAACATGGCGTTGCAAACTCACTAACTTTCACCTGGCAAATGTGCCAGACACACACACACACACTAACAACTGGACAGACTTATTAACAAACAACAAAGAAACAGCAACAACAGTCAGCAACAATAACTCTCAATAACTCTCAATACATGAGCAGACAAGGTACAGGTACCCTCTGTAATCTTAGGAGGAAGCATTGCACATAGGGCACAGTGTGCATTGAACAACATGTATTTCAGCTTTCCAGAGGAATAGATCAAGACTATAAGAATTAAATCCTAATCTCGGTGGTAAAAGACGCCAGTAATCACGAATCATCCAGCGCACCTAATTCACCGAGGTCATCAATTACTGTCGATTGATTCGAACTGATTTTACTTCTCTGTTTAATTAACATGTTTGTATATAAACTCATCAAACACACTTCATCGTGATGTTAAACAAAGAACGCACTTGCGGAGTCAGTTTGATTTCACAAACATTCATCCCTCATTGGAATGCTAATCAATTAATAATATTATTTGCACTCAACTTTTGTGTGGCACTCGGATGTCTTTGGTATGTCATTTCCGTTTCATCCTCCACCCGTCCCTCTACCTTATCTTTTTTTTTCCCTTCTTTCTATTCTTCTTTTCTCTCTGTCACCTCTGAGATAATTTTAATCATTCACAGTCTATGATGGTGTCACCGCTGTTCAGATGTGATCAATCACATTTTGCCCCGTGGATTAATCGTGTTTACATCATGGAGATAAACCCAGGCGCACATTCATCCCACTTTGTGTCAAAGTGTACATCCAAGTTGGGTGATGCCATTTCAAGTTAACATGTAAACAGCTTTATGTTATTGTTTTTGCAATTATCAAGAAACTGTCTGTCCTTGAAAGGCCTTTGTAATGACAGAAAAAAAACACAGGAAACGAAGACTACTGTAAGTTGTGTTCTGGTTTGAAAAGCTTGTAGCGACAGACTTTTTAACTTTGCATATTTGTCGTTAAGCGAAATAAATCACCTCAGCAGAACGTAAGATTTAGCTGATGAGTCCTATGTAGGATATTGGTCTTTAAATGAGCAAATATCACCAGCAATTATAGTCTCCAGTTTGGGAAGAAACTGTCACCTTTTAGGGATCTCTTTTTCGCCGAAGTTCCATCAAGGATGCATCTCGTCAATCAAATCGTTAGTGTTCCACGTAGATCTTCGGGAAAAACAAAAACTAATTCAGTGATCGGGAGAGGAATTCAGTCCTCTTTCCCGAAGTCGACTTAAAGATGTTATTGGAACAATGATGGCCTGCAGTTATTTCAATGAACTAAGACAAAAATGGTGAATATCAGGATATTAGAACAAAGATGTGTGGTTCCCTAATCCTTTGTAATCATAGCACACAGACAACAGACACAGTTCTACCAACTTAGCAAATACATCCTAACCCTGTCAGTATCGTTGCTGTATATGTTTATCTCTTGATTTCTATTGTCTGTAAAGGCCTATAACAGCAGAGTGGTTTGTAGTGGTCACAAAGTATACTGTATGTGGTATATGATATTCTTATTTGATTTTTCATGAGATTTTTCTTTTAGAACCTGTAACAGAATCCCATTTTTTTTTTTAAAGATTGCCTCAGGCACGTCTCATGAGAAAAGTATCATGCAGTTTATGTTGTGTAATCATTGTGTATTTGTTGTTCACTTCATCGCTTTCTTTTCCTGTGTGCATCCCTAAGGGTGGATATTTGTGCTGTGGAAATTATTGAAAGTTTTCTTTTATCATTGTTACTTTAATTATCAGCCTCCAGAAGAAGCATCTTTTGAACAGCATCAGATCTTGTATATGTCAAATACAGTACATAAACTCAAAATGTTTGGATGAAGAAAGTGAGCAAACCTGCACGAAAAAAAAATCGATTGTCGGTTTTGTGACTCCATGCTGTATCTTTGAGTCACATAGTAAGATCTATAGGAAGCAGTAAAAGATTTCATTGCTGATTGTGGCAGGCAGCAGAGTGACAAGTATATCCTTTGAAAAGTTTGAGCAAGTCAAAACGATGCTAACGTCAGATCGTGACATGGATTTTTCCACGTTGACATGCCATTCTTCTCTGCCGATACCAATCGCCCTCCAAGATTAATCTCGTCAGAACAAATTTTGGTGAAAGAGTTCCCGTGGAAGGGAGCGATGCTTGGGTCTTTAACGTGACCGACGAAACGATTTTGTCGTGACGTTTAAGTAAAAAAGTAAGAGAGAAAGGAGATACCATCATCGATCCTGCTCGAAAACGGTCGGTCTGGATGACTTAAGCTCGTTTTCTCCTACGTCAACTCAGAGATGGAAGTGATGACAAGATGTGATAGATTCTCTGACCCTGGTGATAGTGTTGCTAGAAATTGAGAGAAACTAGAGCATCACCAAATAAAGTAGCAAGAACAGTAAGGTAACATGATTTGTGCCCGAAAGCAAAAGAACATTCAATATTACTCTAGTGTAAACTTTTGCAGATGAATCAAGTTGAGCAAAGGAAATAAAAGTTGCGATTTTTTTTTAGGCCGAGTCAAATGTCTCTGGAGCAATTGGGTGTGTGTGCGCCGATTTTCTGAAATTCATTATTCTTTAGCAAAAGTTGTTTTTGTTGTCATAGGCAATTAACTAGTGCTGAGTAGAATGAAGTACCCTTGCCATTTGCCCGGTCAGGTTGAACTTGAACGTAGACATTACGCGTATTAAGGCGTAATAATTTTAAAACCTTTGAAGGGTCTTTTAATTCCTTGTAGATCAAATTCTGTAAATTTGCTAAGTGAAAAATCTGTGGATGTGTTATAGTTGACAGTGTATTACATTCTCAGGATGCATACCTCCCCCATAAAAGTTCTCGATACAATGCTTTTTTTGACAAATAGTAATGTTATTGATTTATATCGCTCTTAATGAGGTTTTTTCAAATTGTTTTCTTACACATTCCCCCTCCACCAAAAAATAAATCTGTGAGAGGGTTAAGCAGGCCCTGATTTTGACCAAAATGCCGATTGATGTTGAGTTGTATTTAAGTTTGGTTTTATAGAGAGGGAAAATCTGGTATCAGTGATTCAGTATGAGTTACTGTTACTCCATCCAGCCAATTTTGGTCATCACTCATGTTCAAGTTTGAATAAGGTATATTCCCTATTAAACGCCCCTGGGGGCGTTACATTTTTGAAAAGGGGGGACATTAATTTGAGGGTATATTTTAATAAAAAATTAGCTGTTTCCGAAACTTGGTCGTGTCGTGCGTGGATCTACGTGTGAAAAGGTAAACATTTTTGACATTGTACAGTAGGCTACTGTTGTAACATTATCGTTAGAGTTAATCTGTGGTTTAGGCCTGTAGCGCGAGGAGGTTTCGGCCTACGCAGTCGTTAAAAATTTTGAGGGGGGGCATTTATTAGAGGGGTGCATTTATTAGGGAATATACGGTATTAATTGTTTTTCTTTTTTTTTTTTTCCCCTTTTGGCATGTAATAGCTAGACTTTTAAAGTGTTCCTCAAAGTAAAAGGTATGGCAAGAAATCAAATGATGCAGAAAACAGGAAGATCAGTTGGATGGGAGAGGGAATATGAGATGAGATATAGGCATGGAGGATGGTATAGGGTTCCTTTAACAGCCTGCAGTATCTATCTTAACTTGAACAACGATTTGTGACTCTCAATTTCTCTTCAGTGATGAGATGAGAATCGAAGTAACGTCTGCTCGGTTGATCATGCTTCGTCGAGTTTCATTCATCAGCCTCTTCAATAGGTTCTCTCTTTCGATAGCCTCTTCCAAAAGCTTCTTTTAGTTTCCTCTCCAAGTTACAGTTCGCCTTTCTTTTTTGCATGTCATTCCCATTTTGAGAATGCTTTTCGTCCGTGATTACCTTTGCCAGTAAATCAGAAGATACGCGAAACGATCTTAGTTACGGACGGACCGACGAATTCCAACAACTTCGTTGAATAGCTCTTAAATCTTCCCTCTAGAGTATCTCATACAGAGTCATTGTATTTATTAATCCACAGACCACATCATCAGACTTCCCCCTAAAGTTGTTTTTCTTTTTCTTCGAGTCTCTCCGTTGATTGAAGAAATCATGGGGGAGCTTTAATTGGTTGCTTTCGTTTGGCTTAATTTCATTTTCTTCATTTCGTCGACGGGCTTGTTCTTAGCATCCATTTTCCACGAAGCGTTTCCAGAGGTATCCAGCAGTATTTCCTGGTAGAGCTAGTCTAAAGCATACTTACAATACAGTCAAACAGAATAAGCCTTTGAAGCAAGGATTTAGTGTTTCTGTAGAGTTCCATCATCATTTTGTAAATAAAAGTTTGTGGTCACCATCCCAAATGACTCCAGAGAACAACCCATCTTAATCAACGAAAAAGTGAATTATTTCTGGTAGAGTCTGTAGTGTGGTTAAAAAACAAACCCAGCATTTTAGGAAAATAAGTTCGAATAACTGTCTCAAGTTCAGTGCGTGTCCTCCCAAATGAGTGTCATCAAATTGATTGGATGCTGCACTTTCGAACCAAATCAATTTGATTCCCCCGTGGTGCGTTCTTTAAAGCCGGTCCAAAGAATTGTACCGCTTCCAGATATCAAAGAAGGGGGTGAACAGTAGGTCATGTCAACAAATTTGTCGGAGGAAACGTGGAACTCGTCAGAGGGGCTTGACACTTCTGATTTCCTGGAGGTCTTTCTTTGCAATGTCAACAGAATTAAGAGACAGCCAGCCTAGCCCAGCACTTACTTGTTAGGATTTGTAGATTAACTACTAATGGCACTCACATGCACTGTGCAGAAATGTTGTGTATATACTTTACTATTGCAAAGCATTTTGCGGTAGCAAAATGGGCAAATTTGCCCGATGAATTTATCAAAGATGGATTTTGTTGCATTTTTGTACTCTTTTGAACAATTTTAACTAATTTGAAAGCTTAAGATGCATTTGCTATTAGTAGGAACATTCAATTATTCCTTGTGTTGTGCAATATATCATTTGATCTTCTTTTTGGTGTGGCTAGGAAGGGGGGAGGGAAGGTGTAAAAATTGGTTGAGGTAAAAACACTGAAATATTCATGTGAACTGGAAAAAAACTCCATCCGACAGGGACTCTTCTTTGAGTCAGCGAATTATTCCATGATCTGTAATGTTTCACGCATCTTGAACGTCGAACTCAAAAACATGTAGTATCAGCTGTTGTCACATCGCCAGTCAGACTTTAGACAGTGATTGTAGTATGTTTAGAGTTACTGTGACTGACCTCAAAGTTGATGCACCATCTGTTGATTTACCATCAACCTCGTCCTGCTAGATTCCACCGTGACGCCTGGGTACCGTCTCTCATCATCAGTGTCTTACTCTGCTTATCTAGCAGTCATAGCTTTCTAATACTTTTTCTACTCCTGATCCTAGAATGCAAGTCTCCTGACTTCCTACCACACATTGTTCCTTTGTACATGAAATACAGAATATGAAGTTTACCATACGGTACTACAGCAGTGATTACTAGATCATGCAGTGTGGTTTAGAAGAAACATTATGCTTTGATGTATGTTTGGTGTGTTGTGCTGGCCCCAAATTTGGCATTTCTCCGTAGTTTTCCCTAAAAGTAGTTGGTCTTTGATTAGTACACAACTAATGAACTTTCTGTAATACAGTGACATTCATGTGAAAACCATCTGTACCAGCTGACATTTTGTATTTGAAACCTCCCTGTGTCGAAGCCTTTTTGTTTGTGTAAACATTTTGCCAGCATTTTGTATGTATTTTACCACGTTTAGTATGATAAACTGTATGGTATAGTGAAGGTAATACAAAAGCAGTATTATATGGTTGCTTTGTATATTTTGGTTTGTAAAGAGCATGTCATAAGTGCATCTTTGAGAAGAAGTAAAAATCTTTGTTGGTATGCAAGGGATGGGGGGGGGCAGGAGGGCAGTTTGGGCCTCTCAATTTCACATTTTGAATCATGCTAACAACTTCAAAACACAAACAAGGGATTTTTTTCATAGTTTGATGATAGCTACCCTTTCATCACCTCATTGACATCGCACCATTCATGATGCATTATTTCCCTCGTAACTTCAGTTAAGCACAAGTAAAAGCCTCCATGAACCTTTCATGCCCGTAAATCTTCCCACTTCAACTGTCACATGCACCCTTTGAGTTGTCCTACTTAAGCAAGAATTAGATCACCCTGCGTATGCTGGTAGTAGAATGTTGTCGCCAGACTTATTTACACTGTGCTGAATTAGTATGCATGTATGCTTTTGGCTGTATGACTCAGTGAGGTAGCTGTGTAATTTATCCTTTCGTCATCCTTTTTAATGAGAATCAGTCGAAGTTTTGTGGCAAAATAACTTTTCTATTCAGATCTGAGACTAGGTGACTCTTAGCCTTCAAGCAAGTTATGTACCATAGTCATTCTTCATCCCACAATTACCGTATGCACTGGAAATTAACACTCAGCAATCTAATTTTTGATGTAATAATGATAAAAAAAATACTGCAAAGTGGGAAATGGGAGAGATCTTCCTTCAGGAAAGAATTAACATCTGACGAGAAAGATGTGCAACAAAATCGTCTTGTTCGTTTTGCATCGTTACAGCAAAATGTGCAATGTGATAAAAATTCATGTTATCAAAATCACAGTGCTGATATCCTATTAAACTCTGGTACCTGCTATTTTGACTATGCAGTTTTCACTAACTTCCTATATTTGCTTTCCAAGCGAGAGAGAAGGAAGTCAAAGGTCACTAATTGCTAATGGATGTGACATTCAGGAAAGGAATGTGCCTTCAATATTTAATCTATTGTTTTGATATGTCACAACTTTTAGTGCTGATGTTTCTTTGTAGTTGTTTGATGTCTGGAAGTAGAAAGGATATGCAACTAAATACTTTGACATTTCTGTCAAAGGAAAAATACAGTAAGCCCAGTCGAACTGAATGGTTTGCAAGAGCTGGCAAAAATCACCGTCATGTCCTTGCAACTGCATTATATGTATTGTTAACTTTAACTTTTCGTGCAACTTTTGCTGTGGATGTCAGTAAACCGCAATCCCAATAGAATCTTTTGCGATGTTAGACAGCATCAATACTAAATCATGGAGTATTTTTGTCAATATGGTGCATAGGGCATTTCATCCTCATCACTGCCAACTTCTGTCCCCCCTCCCTCCTCCCCACATGTGTAGAGTTCACATTTATAAATTCCCTTCATTCAAATCCCTGAACGTGGATGAGATTGCTGTAATTACGTGATGCGGTAACGCAGCGTGTTTATGCGCACCGAGGAATGCTTCCAGCGAGCGGTGCCTTTACTTTTAGGTAATAATAAAAGGAGCGAGCAAAGAAATTTTTGAGCCCCAGAGAATCTTCCAATACATGATCCTTGAGGTTTTAGACAGTTCATGATATAAAGGAGAAAAAGCATATGACTTGCAGAACATAAAAGATAAAGGGGACAGTAACAATTTTTCTGTTCTTAACTTCGTGGTTCTGTCACTCATAGACACATCCCGTCAACGGAGGAGCGTGACAAGCGTGTTTTATCATCTTGGGGAAAATGGAAGTCGGAGGACATAAAAAGGCTTTAACATTGGTTAATATGACTGTCTAGGTTCAGATGATCTGCATTCGGGGGGTACTGGACTGTTTGACAGCCTTGATGTTTACATTAAGATGATGTAACGGCCTCGGAGTAAAAGTTTATCAATATTTCAAATTACTGAATGCAGACAGAAGTTTTCAAAAAGTAATATTTCAGAACGTTGGCAGTCCCTCTCGAAATTTTTAGGGATGCTGCATCAGCTACACGTTCTTGGGCAACGGTGGACATGTCTCACCGGAGGAAACATTAGATAATGATGGAGTTGAGGACAGAAAGAAATATGGTTGCATGTAAACCTGTAACAATAAGAAAGTTACAAAAGGCACAAAGGTGAGGGATCGGGGAGGGGGGATGTGCTTATGCTGTAGCTGTCCAAAGTAAGATCCGTTAATACGTACTTAGCATATTAGTTAACATGCATGGTATCAAAACTGCATTTATTTCCTTGGAAATCTCCGTTGAAACATATGATTGTGGCGTATTATTAAGTGGCCTATGTAATTTTTTTCACTGATACAGTAGCTCCTACTTTTGTAGGTTGAATCATTTTAAATATCTCAAAACTTTGTACAGTACTCATCAATTAAAAAAAGTAATATCCTTTCACACTCAACAAGGAACTATGGAACAAGGTTTTCCAAATTTGTGATGTGTTGTGGTCTAGTTTTGCTTGGTTGAAATTTTACACCTACGTAGGCAAAAAATGCATGTTTGTCGATAAGTCGTTAAAACTGCAATGTGACATAATTTTACAGACTGCGTCAAAATCTGGAAACGTCTATATGACAACCTCTTATGGTAAGATCTTTTTTTTCTTTTGCTTCGTTGTTGAAGTTTTAAGCCAAACTGAATCTAGAATCCTGTTTTCATACCAAAGATAAGAAAAAGGGTAAGTGTGGTATATCTTCTCATTAGCCTCATAACCAATTGGTCATTTTCATGGCCTCACGGTTGACTCTATTTCATTGACTTAGCAAAGAGTCATAGGGTCAATGAGACATTAAATGCTTTGGTTCCCTTAAACTTGAGCTCTGTTTGATATATTGGTGGGATATATGTGTCCTGCCCAAAGTGAAAAATGGTAGAAGAAAATGTTCTCTCTCTAATTAAAATGAGAAAAATGGATTTTAGCAGCTTCAGTTCATCATGTTAACTGGAGCACCCATGTAAATGCATTGTCTCCACTCATGCAGTTACTGTATTTGAGGTTATTTCAAGTAAATTTCCTCTTTCCAAGTCTACTTACTGTATTATCAAAAGAAGAGTGTTAGCTTTGATTAACATTACCAAGAAAGCAAGTTTAAAAGGCCCCATGAAAAGGGAGGCCCTCCCCCAACACATTTTTGCGTTTTGAGCATGTTGCTTGAATGAGATCTGGTTGCTAAATGTAACAGGGCTGCACTGTACAATGTAATCAGTGTGAACTTGAGTAAATCCGATCTTAAAGAATGAAATTGGCATCAGGAAAACACCCAACCAGCTCACAGTACTTAGTTACTTTTATTTCAGGCCTCATTTGTTAAACATTATATGAAGTTGGCTTGCCAAGTGAACCATGAAACGCAACCATGCAATCAGTTTGCTCCACCGTAGCGTGAGATGCCTGCAGGAAGCAAGAATCCATGCGTAGTGTGTTTGCATTCTGGGTACCTCATCCAAAGACATTGTATAATGTGGCAACTGTCATTTTTTTATTAACTTTAAACAAATAATTTGAAACCAAAAGATATCGATTATCTTAAGTAAAAGATGAAAATTGACAAAACCTGTTGACAAAAATCTTACTGCTTCGTCATGTATATATGATTGCTAGTATATGTACCAGTTTTACAAAAAGTTTGAGGACTTAACTTAACACTGGTAGGGCTGCTTGCTATAATTTTTTTTTTTAAATAGTGTAGTTTATGGTACGAATTGAGTTAATCACATGTATTCCACGAAGAAAATAAAATAATGAATGACATCCAGTTGTAGCATTTGTTTGATGAGATCCCAAATTGTTAGGCTGAGCCATAACTGTCTCTAACTTCAAGACGACAATCTGTAAGATTTGATCTACTGTACTGTTCTATTTAAATTGTTGACTTGTTATACATAACCAGACTTAAACTGACTATAAGAACCTTCTGCTTCTTTCTTCTTGAATAACATTTTGTTTATACTTGAGCATTCAAACAGTTTGTGTCATCTTTAAATGTATTCAGCCTGACAGCTGTTCTGCTCGAAGCCATACGAATGTGTCAAGCCATGCTGCAGTAAACTTTCATGTGGAAGAAAAAAAAAACTGTGTGTATCTTCTTCTGACATTCTATGAAACAAATCTTCTGAATTTTTATTACTTCTTTTCATTTTTCCTGCTTCTGTGCACATTTGGTTACATTTTAATATTTTCCAATCTCTAAATGTAATTGACTTTTTCAATATTTTTTTTCTTCCCTGATTTATATTCGTAATATGCTCTAAGCTCGAAAGTCGCCTTTGGGACTCTCAGTTAATTGGTTAAGCCAGAAATCGAATTTGGGAGATATGGAAAAGTTCTTGTAATAAAATATGACAACAATCATATAAAGTGCTGGCATCAAGGAAGCGTCAAAATGATCTGTAGGAATGTGAAGCAAGTGCTAAATGGAGTTAGAGTGTGGAATAATTCGTGCTAGATTGCCAGTGTATATATGGCTGCTTGGTTCTTCGCTCAGTTATATAATCTCCAACTTTCTCGATCAAATGTGTAAATTGTTGCAGATCGACAAATGCAATTAATTTCAGTTTTGAAGACGTCTGCAAAACTCAAGTTTTTGTTGCAGTTTGTGATATGTATGCCAAGGTTGTAGGATATCATATGTAGAATACCATAAAGCTGTTATACCCTTCAAAAAGTGAACCCAGTTATGGAAAAAAGTGTTTAGTGATAAGTATTTGCCGCTCAATTCATCATCAAATAGTCAAAAGTTTTGGGAAGGTGTGAGGCCAGAGAGTGCTGCAGCGCTGGTGAGAGGCTTTAATATTAATGTCTTGTCCTAAATCTTGCTTATCCAACTTGGTTTATTGCTGTTTAAAATTAACTGCAATTGAAGCTTAGTATAGATGTGTCATTTCCAAGTTAGTTCATAAAACTGTTTGGGTCGTGAGATTGCACAAACCCTTCGTTGTTATTGCTTCAAGTCATCACTCATTTTTTGCCAAAGGGATATACACTGCACTGCCATTTGTTTTCTCTTAATCCCCTGTTGTCTCCTTTGCACCTGACATGTGTGAGCACCAAAGAAGTTAACCTGTCCGTGCAGTCATTCTTCAATGAGATTATACAGCCACAATTAATCCTCAAGTTCTACCATCCTTCTAAGCTGACTAAATACTAACTTGACAACTCTGACTATTTATACCAACAGAAAAAAAAGGGGGATATAGAAATGCAGTGAAAGTAAGGGATTTTGAATTTGAAATAGTTGTCAACTCTTTTGTGACTGCTCATCTTCATTAGATGTACACAGTGGAGTACACTGCATAAATAGCCAGAAGGGCCAGATTTATTTCTTTTAAGTCATACTTAAATTAAAATTAAAACTTAAAATTTATTTCTTTAATTCATACTTAAAATAGCACATGACTGATTGTGCTACACACAAATTAAAGTACAGACGCATTACATGCATCATGCAGTGAAGGAGCGTAACCATATAAGAACAAAACTTAAGATTGGGTCTGGCTCATTGTTTTACTCGTTGCATTACTTATATTTTTGACATGCTGTCCTTTCAAGCCTTCCTATTTACGTGACAGAGGGTTGTTTTACCCACAATTAATGTAACAATTAACAAATAAAAAAATGAATTTAATTCAGTGTACACTGCATGACTTACCCAAGAAAAGCCCAAGTATGCGTGCCTAGAATCACAGAAGTTGAATGAAAGTATAATTTCGTATTAAGCAAGTGAGCTGGAGGTTAAAGTCTGATCTGTTTGATATGAAAACAAGTTAGGTTTGATGCCCTCAAGAGTCTCACACAGTTGACCATCCGAGGAGTTCACCAGAAATAAGCTCTTGACTGTGTAATTTGTAGCAGTTGTGTCGATCACGAGACGTTTGGTACAGCGGATGTGAATGACCCTTTTGCTGTGACCCTGCAAGCTTATACGTATTATTTTATTTCTGTTTTTTATACTTTTCTGTGACAGTATTTCAAAAGAAAAGAAAAAAAGAAAGTATAATCTTAGCAACTTGTTAGGCCCTTCATGTACCTGCATCATGTATACTCTTGTATACTCTTTGCGTCCCTTGTTGGGTATAGTTGTCCCCTCTCGTTATTGCTTGTGTCAGTATGTGGTTTTCACTGAAGTGAAAGTGACTTCTCAAGATAATCAAGTACAAAAAACTGTAACAAGAAATGCAACCCTAAAAAAGTTGCAACCCTAAAAAATTTGTCATTAAAGCAGAAGAAATGAGAAAAAAAAAGCAAGGACAGCAGTGAGATCCGCTCTTACAGGTATTTGTTTTTGGACAACCTGAGATTCTGCAAACTTGGCACTGATAATGTGGGACACCAACAATTTTGCACTGGGTTATGAGGGACACTGAAAATTCCACAAACTTGCTCAGCTGGGCCAATAATGAGAGATGCCAAAAATGCCATAAACTTGTCTCTGATAGTGAGGGACTCTGAAAAATTCCTCAAAATTGGCTAAAGATAAGGAGGGACACCGAGATCAAAATACCACAAATGCTGCGTCAATATTTAGCTTACACTCAGACAGAAGTATCGAACCCATGCACGGAATTGATTGGCTGGACCTGTATCAATTAGTTTCTATAATAACATTTTTGTAGTAAACTGAGACTTATCAAGTGGAATCACAAATGTCTGCCAAAGTCTCTCATGAAGCAAGTGCTCAGTATATTCACAGACAAAAATAACTAACACACTGAAAATCGTAAGTGAAAGAAAAAAGACTAATTGTGAAAATATGTTTTTGCTGTAAACGAAATGTATCCCCATGGAGGCTGCAGTAGCTGTTAAATTAATCTGCCCCGAAAAAAAGTCAAAAAGTTCCCCAGAGTGTTCATTTGCCATTATTTTAGTTATGTACCATGAAATTTACTGATAAACCATAGTTATGTAGGGCAGGGTGCACTTTCACATATGTTACAAACAGTTGGTTGGAAAATACAGGGCAGACAGTACCTCCACTGGTTCTGACAACACTGTTGCCTTGCCACTGAGACTTTCCTTGGAATTTTTAAAGACTTTGTGGATCCACTGAATGAATATGATCATCTTGGCTCGTTCCCCCCCCCGCCAAAGCCGTCGGAGCTGATATGAAGGCAATCGGAGCTGATAATTTTAAAAGCAATCGGAGCTGATAAAAGTAATTTCCATGAAGCTATAGTGTAAGTCCTAAATCTTTCTGCCGGAGTGTGTGTACATTATTGATGTGAAGAACATTCGCCAATACATTAAATCGCCATCAGACGTGAGGTTTTCGTAGAAAGCTGCCCGTGGAAAAGGTCAGAGCCGTCTGTAAAGGACGGTGAAGATGAGCTGAAAATAAGTCAGAACTATAAAGTCAGAACTATAAAGTCAGAACTATGCTATTAACTCTGTAGAAATTTGCAGGAATGTGAAAGGAGTTCCAGCCAGCAAACTGCCTGCTGACAATTTTCACAAGTAGGGTTTGAAAAGGAGAATAGAGAAAAAAGTGTTGCATCAGAGATCATGTGCTCAGTATAAGGCCTTGAGGCTTCCAAGTGTTGGGGAGTATATCTGAAAACAAAGAGAGTTACACCGGAGTATTGCTAGTACACACTGTACAGTTTTAGCATTTTTGTCTGGTAGTCAAAGGCAAAACTACCTGTAATGTGTAAAATGACGTCGTCCTCTTCAAAAGTTACAGTCGTTTGTCCTTCCAAAACTGATGTCATGACTAAGTGTATATTTTCAGGTTGGTGTACCAGGAACTCACTTGCATTGGGTGCTATCGGACATTTATACATCTCCTAATGTTTCAGCTATTGCAGCGAATAAAGTCTTCAACTTGATTTTGAGTACCGTATTCCCAAGTTTGGTTGTATGAAGTAAAACTTTCTACCAAAATGTGGTTGTCCTCTAGAGAATTTAGATATCTCGGATGCCAGGACTACCATATAACTTCATCACTGCTACAGTATGTTACAGAAAAATCAGTTGTGCAGAATGTAATTGTCAACTCTTTGGTGAATGTAATAACTACATTAAAGTCAGAAATTAGTCAGATTCTCTCCAGACACTTAAAAATCATGATAGTGCGACATGCAGATTACACATTTGCTTTCATTATGTGGTATGTAGTTAAAAAATAATTACATCAAAGGTCATAAAAGGTGTTTGATAGTCTGTTACAGGTCCCCCCATTACAAAACATGTTGTCCACAGGTTTTGAAAGTGGGCCGTTGCGGTCGTTGTATTTTTAATATTGACTTCGACTTTTTAAGTAGGTACTAACTCAGTAGTGTGTTCAAGTTAACTAGAATTGTGTTTGTAAAATCAGAACATCGTGGTTTCTGACTCATAGTTGTCAAGTATCCCGGCAAGTGACGGAAATGTGGGGACTATCATTAGCATTGGAGTTTGGACATTACTTTACCTCATAGGCAGCGTAGAGGGTTTTAATAGTGTATTACAGTGATACACTTTAACTTCTCCTCAGGTCATCTTCAAATTTATTTGAAACATTTCTTGACATTTATAGTACATCAGACATAACATATAACATGTAATAAGAAGTGACCCTGTGAGTGGTTATTTTGGAAACACTTCATGCAGCAAATGTCTTGTGGGCACCTACTTTGCAATTACCGTGAACTTTTTCGTTGTATACTTTTACTCGGGTTACTTGTAGCTGTCTATAAAGTCAGACTGAATTTCTTCATCGGATACATATGATCCAAGGTAAATCCAAGTCACTATCCTGTCTTTGTATTCTGGTTTATTGCAATTGCTCTGTGATTTGTCTTTTCAAGTTTTTTCTTAGGTTTCGCAAAAGTTGTGTTAAAAGTCACTGAACTCAATAATTGACTAAATGGTCAAAGTAAATCCAAGTCAATGATAGGGTATTCTAGTTTATTACAATTACTGTGTGTTTTCTCTTTGTATGCTTTACTTACAGCCACTTATAGCTACAGAATCATCATTCTAAGCCATAATCAATTGATTGTCGCTACAAACAAACAAACCAATTTCTGTTTATATTTTGTATATTATAGAAACAAAAGAAGTATAACCTAATAGTGTAAAAAGCATTCATTAAG
>VJOZ01024049.1:2737-16775 GCA_009801055.1 Stichopus horrens | reverse complement strand
TTCATTACGTTTTAACTTGTACTCACCTCTTGTTATTCCACAGTGGAAAATTGTCCTAATGACATTGACGTCACACCCCAGGAATTATTAGATGGTCCTGGAAACGTCTTTATCCAGTGGACGACCCCAACCCCATCCCCTGGGTTCCGACCAGTGAATATTACAGGACCAATCCTACCACAGGTTATCCTTGACTATGGAGAAGTAGTAAACATCACCTATACTTTTGAAGATGTGAAAGGTCGGACTGCATTTTGCAAATTTTCAATCAGCGTTGAAGGTATGTCACCTGACTGTTGTTTTTTTTCTTTTTAAATGAAGATAAAATTCCCTTCAAAATAATTCCAACGACAGTGCAACAATTAATGATATATCAATGCAATAGTTTAGTACATTATCTCATCTTTTAATGACACACATACCTTCAGCTTGTGGTACCAATAGTACACGTGGCGTAGTTCATTGAAATTATTATCAACATCACACGTGACCGTGTGATCTTGGGACTATGTGACCTTCATGTAACGTTGATTATCAAGTTTACATTATAGTTAACACATATTCTTCATTGTTTGAAATCGTGTTATGTTCAAAACATTGTAGAAAAAAAGTTTTTAGTTGCCACCTTGCTACAAATTACTAGTGGATGTATAAGTTTATTACAATTAATGGTTTACCACTTTGTAAGAGCAGTTCATATCTAAGTTACGTTAATTCAGTGTGCGTTCTGATGGTGTAATATTATCAGTCTTTCCGAAGTTTATTATGTATGTCCTTACCATTATCGCTAACTTACCACCACTGGTAGACTAAACATTGCTATAGGTCAACAAAGTAAAACTGATACATGATAATCCTCTCACTTCAGTTACAAACTTCAAATACCTTCCTTTCCTGTCCAGCAGCTGTGGATCGAGATCCCCCTGAGATTACTTGCCCGAATGATATTACAAAAAATGCAACTGACGAATGGCCTTGCGTTGAGATCACGTGGGATGAGCCTGGATCGAATGATCCAACTTCCCAGCTAACTTTTAGAAGTTCCTCTCCCGGAGATTGCTTTTATATTGGCACCACTGAAGTAAAATACGAGTTGAGCGATGAAGTTGGAAACATCGCATCATGTCATTTTAATGTTTCGGTTATAGGTAAAGAAACCAATATTTGGTAAATTTATTCCCTACGACTGATGAATGTACTATATAAAGGCCTATATTATTGGTTCGATGTGAGTACTAGCACTAGCCTACCTCAGCGAATGCTTGTTATTCTCCTAGTGCTGCTTGAATACAACAAACAGGCTTGTCGTACTGATACCAACGTTAGAGGCGGTTTTATTTTCTTTTATGTTTTATATTCTTTTTATTTCCATCTCATGGCTCCATTTTCAAACCACTAGTTGAAGACATGTAAAGTGCGCCAACAGTTACGTACACCGTTTGCAAAAATTCCAATGGCTTACTCTCTTCTCACACAGACGTAACGCCTCCAAAAGTGATTTACTGTCCTCCCAGCCCGGTATACTTCACCCTTCCTCCCGATGAGGAGACGGCACCTGTTAGTTGGACGGTCCCAAAGGCTTGGGACAATTCCAATATATTTAAAGTCACTTCAAACTACCAGAGGGGTTCCATATTCGGATTAGGAAACACAACAGTCGTATACATATTCAAAGATGACTCCAGAAACGAGGCCACTTGTGAATTTGACGTCGTTTTGATAGGTTTGTTCAATTCTACATATATGTTTAGAGAACGTGGAATACCTAAGAAGAGTGAAAATTGTGACGCCAGCTTAACGTTAGCGTTCATTCGGTATCAAGATAAAAGTAGTAGTATGTGATGGTTACAGTTGTAAATGTAACTGAAATATACGATCTATTCTGTAAATTAGCAGATCTCCAACGCAATGGCCTTCCGATGTATTGTTTCTTTTTTTGTTTTGCAATCATCTTCGCGAATTGTATCCAACGAAAACAGTGGGAACTCAAGATTGTGACGAAAGCAGTTGTTCACCGTTATTTTTGTTATTTCCATGCTCAACGATGTACATACTAATAGTATACGTTACAGTAATTCTATCGTTTCTTTTGTTTTTACGTTTTGTTTCACTTTCCCCAGAATCCACTCAATCTAATCCAGATTTACTCATTACCTCGTGCCCTGAATCAATCACCGTAAACACCGACAGCGATAGAGAGGTCATCATGTGGGAAGTACCAACTACCAATCAAGAAGATCTGACAGCAGAATATTCATCCCATTCCCCAGGAACTTCATTCCCCATCGGTATCACTAGGGTCACATATATATTTTACGATGATACCAGGAGGAACTCTGCTACTTGTTCATTCCTCGTGACCGTCGTAGGTAAGTTCGTTTACTCTGAGTATCCATCCAGGGACTTGCTAGAGACTCCCTGATCCATCCTAAGGTATCAGTGTAGTGGGAAATAGTGATACTAGAGTAAGGTGAGATGGACTATTTTTCTGCGTGTAATAACCATCTCTAGGTTAGACATGTTAGGTTGATCTCGATGATGGGATCAGACAATTATATTTCTTCTTTCGTAACATTTTTCTTCTTTCCTTCTGTCGCATTCTCTTACTTTCCTCAAGTAATTTAGTTCAATAGTATAAGTAAGGAAGGCACTTTTTCTTCATATGCTCTCTGGTCGAGCGTTACAATGATAAATGTGCAGGCTTGAGTCGGTTGAAAGGTCAGGGAGTAGACTTAAACAGATGCTTTGTAGTCAAACCTTGTCAATAAGAACATTTTAGGTGATTTTTTTTTATGTAATGTAAATGCCGTCCAAGCATTCGCAAGAAGGAAAGAGAATTAGTTTAGAGCACAAAATGTTATCAATTTAAAAAAGGCTTGAAGTATCAATGGGAAAGTTTCAAGCGCTTAGAAAAGAGAGATTTTTAGGACATTGAAAGGAACAGATGATACCAATTAGTGTGGTATCATCAAAGTAAGGACGGTTTTGGGTGCCCTTATTTCTAATTATTATTATAACAAGATGAAAACAAATTAAAAATATTCGTGGAACCATTTCGTCAGTCATTTTAACGGAGATCAGTGGAACATTCTGAAATAGAAAAGAGATTATATGGTGCTGAAAAAGGAATTTCAATCTGTCCAGGTCAGTTGAAGTGCAGATTTTTGTTTCTTGATCAATGTACTAATCTATACTAGACTCAGGTTACAACATACTACGTCCTTTTCCGATGTGTCTGTTCTTTTTTCACCAGATGTTGTAGCGCCTGTTGTATCATCATGCGCTCAGGATATCAGAATAAATCCTGATCGTAATGGTCTTTCGGCCCGTCATACATGGCAGGAACCTATCGCCACTGATAACTCGGGCCTGTTGCAGAGGATTCTTCGCACTTCTGCTCCGGGAGATATCTTTAGTGCTAATCCCGACCAGGATGTGTCTTATCCAATTAGCTATGTGTACACGGATCCCTCCGGAAATTTAGCGACTTGCGAATTTGTGTTAACCGTGTTAGGTATGAACGTCATGATGGGATCGTTGGTATAATGCCCTTACATTTATACATAGGATTGAGTAGTGCTTGGGCATGGTCAGTAATTGAAAGGGGGAATATCTGAAGGGTGTTGGTTTGTTTCTTGTCCATTTCACACTTTCTGCCAGTCAGGGAGAACCATGCTATACCGTCGGTGTTACAAGATGAAACGAATGGAAGGATCCTTGCGTGATGAATATTAATTCCTTAAGAAATACTGTAATAAGCTGAATTAAATATTTGGCAAATTTTTTTCATCATCTAAATCGAATTTACCCAAACGTTGGTATATACTTAGTGTAAGCTTACCTCAATTTCCCTTGAATACTCGATGCTTACTAATCTTTTCTGTACAGGCAAGTCAGTCTATTCATTTCCATTCCCAGAAATATTTCTTTAACTTGGAGGGGGAAGGGTCGGATAACATTTCCTGCATTGCTCAATAAATTGAATTTTGCCACGGTTGTCAACAAGTGTAGGTACACTGTCTTTTTTGGAGGTTGTTATTAACGATGTTTGCTGTTAATGCAGGAAATTCTCTTACTGATAATGTATAGCAATTTATCTGTTATGGGACAAAAAACAAAACAAACTTTAAGTTGCTTTGGAAATAAGAATAATGAAAAGTAGCATAGGCTATCTGACAACGGCGAGTGAAAAATAAAATACATTAACACATGCGACCTCGACATAATCATTAATAATTGAATGAAGCAATCTCTTTACCATGATGCTCTGTTAACGGACATGAAAAACACTGCAGTTGAGCTACTGAGCGAGGATTAGGCTATGACTAAAACGTAGTCTATCATTTCATACATTTTGATAGCTATTCTTTTGTTAGCATTGTTGTTTACAACTCCTCTCGTTTAACAAATTGCCATTGGCTATAAAGGTACCAAAAATGAACTAATTATTATATTATTATAAAGATTCTTCAATAATGAATGTACAAACATTCACTGGCGATGTCAGTGTAGGCATTTACGAAGACATGTAGTTGTATTAATCGGGATTCTTATTCATTCAAACCACTCTTCCAGCACCAGAAACTGAGGAAGCATCTCCCATTCAGATACAAAGCTGTCCTGAGGACATCAGAGCCAACACACCTGAGGACGCAAACGTTGCAGTTGTAAGTTGGACCGAGCCAATGATTTTGTCGAATACTGATGCGACGATCTCCTGGCAAAGAACTCACGCCCCTGGCTCTGAGTTTCCCATTGGTAGCACGACTGTGACGTACATGTATCAAGAAAAGTCAGGAGGAGAGCAGTCTTGCTCATTTGACGTCATCGTCAGTGGTATGTGTGCTTGAGTAAAGCTGAGTTAGTTGATTTCAATCTCTACTAAAATCAGAAAGAAGACTATGCATGCAGGTACATATATAAGAATAAAATTGATATAGAGTAAAACTTAAATCATGACGCATTAAAGATTACATAGAGGACAGACGAAATAATATGTAAGGAAGCAATAAGAGGCAAAGAAACGAGGTCCCCACAAGAAACCAATGTAGATACAATCAATAATTGGCTTCAACTGGGGTTGTAATTTAGCAATTAAGTGTCTATAGGCGTAGGTGCATGTTTCTCCCACTTCTTAAAAGCACGTTATCACAAGAATGGAAACTTTTAACTGTTTCTGTTTGTATGTGAACTTTAGTGACTACAGCAAGGCTTTTGTTTTTGGTGGAGGTTAAACGTCATTTAAGGTCAACAGAGATCAAACACACAAAAAAGAAAGAAACTGTTAACACTGTTATCTCGCTTAGCTAGAGGTTGCTGCGCAGTAGGCCCACATCAAATAAGACATCGTCGAAATCATCCTGAACTTAGAAGTCGTCACTAAATGCTCATTTTTCGTTGGTGATACCACTTTAGGTCTCACAAGAGGTATATTTGGTTCATCTTGTTACCACCTACTCGTCTTAGGACAAGCGTCTATGGTTTCGTGTGTATGTATCCCACCCAGGTTGAAAACAACACCGCGGTTAATGTGACATCAAATATCTGAGTAAGGTGTCATGCCCATCGGAAAATGTGTGTAATTGAGAAGGGAGGAGGGTTTTCTGACTGTTCGACCTAGTTCTAAGACAGCGTCTGCGTCGGTCCAAAGTAGGTCCACTGCCTCGTATTTCTCATTTGAAATTTTTCATTTTCATGGTTTTTCCTTTCTCAGATGTAATACCGCCACTGATTGAAGGATGTCCTCTAGGCTTCAACAGGACGACATCTTCTTCATCTCTTACAAGGTTCTGGTCAGAACCAACTGCTTCTGATAATTCGGGAGAGGCTCCTATTGCTACAATACCTTCAGAAGAACCCTTGGACGTTGACGAAATCAGCATCATTATTTATCGCTTTGAAGATAGAGCAATGAACATTGCCGAGTGCATTTTCGAGGTTAACGTCAGGGGTATGTTTATTTATTTTTGTTAACATTTTTATGACTTAGGTATAAGATCTAAGTTAATACGTTTCTCACAGACAGAAATTCAGTTACTTGTTGCTCAACAATTGTTCACTCAAACTTTCAAAATTCAAATGCTCTTCAACTGATGATAAGATCGTCCGTTCAGCATCACATGCTTGATATTTTGAAGAGATGAAGCTTTTGTAGATGTTTATTGAATGAATGAATGGTTTTACAAACGTTAAATTTTTTTTCTGTTTTTCGATTTATCAAGGGGAGGGGACAATCGCAAGACTCTTAAGTTTAAGTGTGTAGGTGGAGTGAGATTTATCGGGGATCATCACCATCAGTTGGGGACCATCAAACTAGAAAAGTTTGGTGCAACAAACCAGATTCCTCCGTAAATAGCACTTCCTGGCCGTTGTAACGACATCACTGTTTGTAATTGAAACTTTGCAGTTCACGTTATATCAAGTTAGATTCGATTGATTGATCCACTTCTCATGAGAAACAGATTTTTTAAATATTTACTTCAATTTTTTGAGATGAGAAATGTTAGCTGGAGGAGCAATAGCCTCCCTTGCGTACGCCACTGCGTGCGTTCCAAACACAAGAAGCACTACTTGAAAAGACATATTTTTAAGTGTTTAGATTTAGTTCTTGTAGAAGATCCATACTCCTCGAAAGAAGATTGATCAATCTTACGGATGCATCACGGAATAGAAATCTACTGATTTTACCAATGTTCCGAAAATGACGGATTCTGTTCCATTCATTATTAATAGTCAATCTATACTGAAAAATACAATGAAACAATTGGCAATTTGTTTTCAGTTTACTTAAACATGGGACATCGGGTACCAATGAAATAAGACCTACAAACACAATAAATACATCTCAAATGAGTTGTTTCTGCTTCCTATCAGGTTCAAGTGACAATACGCCACCAGACGTTGGGGGTTGTCCCAGTAACATGGAAGTGAATGTAACCGAAGACTCAAGTCAAATGACTGTGTTTTGGACTATCCCAAACACAACGGAAAATGATGTGTCCATGGTCAGCAACTTTTCTCCCGGGGATTCGTTTCCAATTGGGACTACCCAAGTTATCTATATCTTCACAGATGCTGCGGGAAATAGTCAGAACTGTGAATTTTACATCGATATTTATGGTAAGAGAAGATTGAGGCTTTAAATGGATAATGTAACTAAAAGTTAAGGAAAGCTGATAGTTTGCCACGGTAAGTATTTCGTAGTTACACTTCAGTAAGTTTCCAATGTATCGAATCCTCCCTTTAAAATATGTCAGTGTCGTGACTTTGAAAGTGACTACTATTAAATATTTTGAAGTTAAAGTTATTTTTTCGATTTTTCCGTATACTGTCACTTGAAACACCTTCAGACGTCACGCCACCGACTGTTTCATGTATTCCGGATGTGACTTTCAACGTGAGTGCAGCAAATTCGAACAATCATTTTTATTGGAAGGAACCATACGCCTCAGATAACTCTGGAACCACTTATAGGAAGCGTTCCCACGCACCTGGGGACGTTTTTGAAGATGGTGACACCGTTGTTTCATACAATTTTACTGATCCCTCAGGTAACATGGAGTCGTGCACGTTCACTATTTCAGTTCAAGGTGAGAGATGACTTTGGATATAGAGCAAAGTATATCGCCATATGCAAGTTAACGTAGGCCTTTTACAAACTTCATATGTTTCATAACCCTGTGACGTGTTCTATTTGACTACTTGTATATAGAACTTATCCCCAAAATACGTTTTTCATCGCCATAATTTATCTGAACAAACTTATTGTACAACCATCTACTAAACGTTCCATAGATATGATCCTACGCAGACTGAATTGGAAGGAGATGCCGACCACAATAAGTCTTATCATTTATGAAAACACAACTTACATACAACCTTGTCTTAAAAGGATGGAATTACAGTCACCGAAAAGTTTATCACAATTTTATTGTCGGATTACTTGGAGCAAGGAGGGAAATGAAATATGTAGTTTAATGATTTCTCACAAGTAACTTTATTTTATAAATATTATTTATAATTATAACAACATTCCTGACATGACTTGATTTCCAAAAAAGCATCTTTACTTTGTCAGTTGAGTTATCAGTTTGATCAAATTAGTAGTACTGAATGGCATTTCATGATAGTTTTATATTTTGATCAATGCATTTGTGTACTTCGCAATGACTGTAACTTTTACTATCACAAAAGATTGAATCTTGTAGTCTCACAAATTTTCCGATTTCGTCTATTATGATGACATTTTACAATGTTCGCAAATCAATGATATACGGTTGAAACTTTTAAGAGTACTTATAATCTAGCTTTCAGTTCTATTTAGAGACTGACGGATCACATCTAATATTACGGTTTGCAATATTTCTCCAACTAAAGTTCTCGCTGACAGCAGACCTCCGGAGTTTGTTTCCTGTCCTGCTGACATTTACCTAGAGGCTGACAGTATTACTGGAAATGCTATGGCATCCTGGGTGGTCCCATCTGTAGTAGATGATTTGGATCCAACTCCAACGGTAATAGCTAGTCATACTCAGACAGATCCTTTTCCAATTGGACGTACAGTTGTGGAATATACTGCGAGAGATAATGGAGACAATTTAGCAACGCCATGCTCGTTTTCCATCACAGTTCAAGGTAAATCTAACATTCTTCAAGATATACAGATTGAGTAAGTTAGTCCTAATGCGGGATCAGAGAAGATATGGTTGGGAAATGTACTTACACCAGAGACAAAATGGATAAGATATTGGTGAAAGCTAGGTGATGTTAAATATTGCGTGTTATTAACGTTTTTACATGCGTATATATTTCTGTCTGTACATGAATTTCTTTCACACCTTCAATGAAATGCTTCCCTTTTAGATGTCACCTTGCCAACAGTGGACAATTGTCCAAGTGCAGCAGCAAGCACTCTGCTTTACGGATCCACTAGTACTCGTGTCTTTTGGGAGGACCCGTTTGTGACTGATAACGGAGAGATCAAAATCATGACTGTGTCCAATCTTCCCGGCGAAGTATTTTTCGTCGGTATCCATACAGTGGAGTACGTTTACACTGATACATCCAGAGGCAGAGTTTCTTGTATATTTCCAGTAGTAGTTGAACGTAAGAACTAATTTTCCTTTAACTGATTTCACTCTTTTATCAGATCTGCTTTCTTTCAGGTCAATAATCAAACCAAAACAGGTACTATTAGCCAGTGACGCATTGTAATAATCCAAGGAAATCATTACGGTTTAACCAATCCTTGTTTACTCTCAGTGCCAATTGTAAAACCATTATTGATTACCCCAAAAGTAAATTATAATTCAAACCTGATGTTAAAGTGGATGTAGTTTAATTTTAATCAAGCAAAGAAGGACTGCACACCCAATGTTGTTGATCTATATTTTAATATGTTCAAAACTTCTGTGCTGCATGGGACTGTGGGACCACGACTTTTTTAAGGCTGGTTGCCTCATGTGTCGCAAATGAGTCACAAAATATTATGACAGATTCTATGTTGCCGTATAAGTCTTTGATTTGGTGTTGTTCACACACCTGCGACAAATCCAGCAAATGCTTAATTTAGCAGTTTTGAGACCCTTGTACAAATTAAAGCCAGAATGGTCACGTTGACTCGTATGTATCAGTTTCTCATTTCAATACTAGCGTAAACGTATCGTTCATTCAATTTCACAGCTGTCATTGACGTTGAGGCACCTATCGTTACCGGTTGCCCAGATGCACCGATCCGGTTAGACGCCCCACCTTCCAGCAACAGAACCACGGTCAGTTGGCCTGCCGTGGTGGCCAATGACACGCAAACCGACGTCAGTTTGGAGAGCTCCCATGAATCTGGGTCCGAGTTTTCCATAGGTCAACACGAAGTTCATCTCCGATTTATCGATCAACCAGGAAATTTTGCAGACTGTAACTTTACGGTGGAAATATCCGGTATGATGTAATAATGTCGTATATTATTATAGAGTAGTCGCATCGTTTAATTTCCATCGAATCAAAATATATTCCCAACATTCTTTCAATGGTAAAAGGAGTACTCAACATGGAACTACAAATAGGTCTTTGTGTAGAGCTAATGCACGATACATGTCGTTTTACCACAGTGGTCTTTGAGGAGAGTGATAAAATGATACTGGTAGTACATGAAATGAACTGAAAGACCTTCAAGACGTATACGTAGAAATCATTCGGAAAAAGATTATTTCCTCATAAATGGTCCCTCATTATTATGTTCTTGTATGAAGAGGCACATAACGACAAATCTTTAGTAGTGACTACTCATGAAATTTTTCCTTTGTTACTTCTACTTTAACACATTAAGCAACTAGTATTAAAGAACAATCTCAACCGTATTCTTCTTAGTGATGATTGAATTGGATCTATCTAATGCACTTTCTGCATAGATGTAACACCTCCTGTTATTGAAAACTGTCCGGGCGAAGTTTTGGAAATTATAAACAGCGATGATCAGGTGGCTCCAGTCAGTTGGACTATCCCTCAAGTTATGGACAATAGTGGATTTTACTCTCTCATCAGCAAAGAGCTGCCTTCCCCTGGTGACCCTTTTGATGTGGGTCGTACGGAATTCGTCTACACCTACACGGATCTAGCCAACAACACAGTCAGCTGTATGGTTACTATTATTCTAATAGGTGAGTTCTTTCCAACCTTACCTCGGAAAATTCTGCAGGTGGGGGCAAATAGATTGAGAAGGCTAACACTCCGGTACAAATAGGGTAATGTTGATAACTTTCTTTCATCCAAACCATTCTGGGCTAGCAATATGTAATGTGTTAGGTGGACAGACATGATCCCTACATTTCAAATTCAACAGTGCTCGTTTGAATACCATCGAATGTCATCATTTTTGAAACAAATACGAAGGGGAAAGAAAGTGGATAATTTTCGGATTTCTCTGAAGTTTACAAAGAGTTTACAAAAGTTAACAACTCGGACCATAATAAAATAAATGCTGCTTTTCAAGGGGTGGGGGAGATGAGCGAGCAGACCAATAGACTGTAGAATGGAAATATAACCTCCGAAAGTTAGACAGAACAATGTCGCTGCTAATTCATGGTGACGTGGTGACGTAAGTGAAGGTACTGCATGCATACCTTATTCATGGTTAAGAGAACACATTTTGATTCTACCGCTGCTGTGTAGTCATGGGTGGAATCATCTGAGGTAAATCAAAACACTATTATTACTAAACTTGTTGCAACTCTAACAAATTTGGGATTGTGTAACAGTTTTAAATGGTTGCGTTTCTGTTCAAGATGATAGTCAACCACCGATTGTGAGACATTGCCCTCGTCAGGGAATATTGAAAAGCGTGCCACCAAATACAACAGAGACCGAGGTTCGTTGGAGAACACCCATCGGTATAGACAAGGAAACCAATGTAACAACGACAATGACCAAACGTTCTGGAGATCTTTTTCCACTGGGGATCCACGAAGTTGTCTACACGTTTGAGGATTTTAGTGGAAATATAGCGGAGTGCACCTTTAATGTGACTGTTACTGGTAAGTCTAAATGACTAGTGCGTTTATTTTGTTGCAAGTGAGTCTAACGAATATGTAGGGGGAGCAATAATTCTTCAGGGACATAATTTTGTCCGAATTTAAAATTTTGGACCAAGGTGACCGAAGTTTCATACTGTTGTTTTTGTTGTGATAAAAAAATGTTGAAACAGGCTAAAAATTAGTTGATTAAAAAGAGACCTACTAAGACAACTATATTTTCAGAAAAATAGGATTTTCGTTCCTTCTTTTAAAGGTGTAAAACATTCGGTTCCGATAGGAGTCAATACACTTTTTCGTGTACTGCGCAAATTGGAATGTATAGTCACTAACCGCAAACGGGCATAATTTCATTCTTGATTGCCTCATTTGCCGGATTAGGGGGGCATATACCCCTAGCCCAGCTTCTTACATTTAAAGGCTAAATGGGAAAAACACTTCAATATGGCTGCTACTGCATGTGAAGGGTGTCAGTAAGTGCATTTGAAAAGCGAAATTCCCCTTTTGGAATGTTAATTTCGTCATATTTTTTTTTGTAGCAATAAGTAAAATGAACGTAGAGGGGTTTCTCGAAATCCAAACGATACCAGCGAAAGACGCTGATTTTCAGTCAAAGAGGTTTACTGAAGCATATGCAGTCTCAACGTTGGACTTGAATTCCCATGTGTTCCTTTTGTATGGATAGATAGTCATCGTTTTTATAAAGAAACTTTGTGATGCCGTGGATGACACTGAAAACTACGGAAATAATCCTACGGACATAGACTTTCACACATTTACATTCCAGGCAACTATCTAGTCCAACTGGAGTGAATTAAGTGTTTCTACTCATTCATATAGATCAGTTTCTGGGAACCACAACCCCGCAAATGCCAATTGCTGGCTGTCCATCAGATATCACCGTTCCTACTGTAGAAAACGGGACGTGTGCCATCGTGACATGGCAAGAACCGGCAAATAATTCGGATGTTGTAGTATTATACAATCAAACACATAACTCCGGAGACACTTTCTGTTTCAACCAGCCAACTCAAGTCTCCTACTTCTTCTACGATTTCGTGTACGAAGTCGTCTTTGAGTGTTCATTCCAGGTGATGGTCTTGGGTAAGTCGGTTTCTAAAGAATTTACACAGCTGCAGTATTCACTCTCTTGCTTTCTTGCTTTCTTATCTTATATTAAAGACAAAAACTCATCTCAACACCCCAGACAGTTACAATTCTCCCAACCACCTACTTCTAGTCCCTCCTTCAGCCTGCCTTAAACTCTTCCACATGTGTAATCAAAACGATGGACATCTGTGTATGCAGTAAGCTATGAACTACTCTCTATCTCTGTATCTACCCTCTAAAAACAAAAGAGTGAAATTCTCTGTGAAAGGAAAGTGTAAAGAGACACTCATCGTGGCACAGTAGGGACAGTGAATTTTAATCGGAGGGAGTTAATAGTCACTCAAAAAAAGGAGAAATAATTCATTCCATGTGTCTGAAATAGCTCTCCAATTCAGAGTAAATTTTCCCTCGAGTACTGCAGGTGAAATTCACGCTTACTACTGGTGGTTCCTCTGCACTCCGTTTTGGGGGTTAAATTTTACTCTTTTGTTTTTACAGTGCATGTGAGTGAATTTTCTGTAATTGTGGTATGTTCTCTCGCCTTTTTGTCTTCAATTTTTTTTCACAAAAGCGCCCCTTCTTTGTAATGATCTTAAACATGTAAAATGCAATGTACAAACAAAACAAACCAAATTGAATGTTCAATTTGATAAAAAACAAAACAGCTGTATTTTGATACCTCGTTAACTTATTAACGTTTATTAAAACGTGTATCATCATGTATTAAGTACAAACTTTAATTTCATAGATGCATTACCCAAATGATTGTTGGACTTACACATCTTTAAGTGTTTTTTTTTTCGTTTATAAGCAATTGCATTTGGAATACCTGCAGCAAGAAATAAGTTTTAACTTACATTATATTGCCGTACAAGAAGCCAACAGGTAAATACATGTTTCCCTTGCTTATTATACTGAATTCAAATATTACGTCACAGATCAGTATTTACCAACCCTCTGGACTCCCCGTACCCAATAATTTGTTACCCTATCTCTTGGTATTCCGTCGACGGTCCCGTCCACTGGTTAGAGAAAAAAAAAGAAGAACCAACGCCGAAATATTGTCATAAATAGACATGTTCATGTATGTTCATCTTTTATTAACTTATTAAAGCAGTTCCAAATAGTTACCCTCAAAATGTTCCCCAAGACTTGAGTATCACTTAGATCTACATTTTTCCTTTCCGAAATTCTCTAAGAGACGTCACATGTACCCCTGTAGTGTTCCGTGGTTACCCCCCAAGGTCACTATTACCCCCGGTTGGGAACCAAGGGCATAGATCATCATAGAAGAAGATACTGTGACGGGGGAACATATCAGTGTATAACAAGAGAATAGACAGAACGAACACCCCCCACCCAAAAAAAAAGAACACAAATAAAAGAGCAAAAAAAAAAAAAAA
>VJOZ01024034.1:0-12035 GCA_009801055.1 Stichopus horrens | reverse complement strand
TTTTTTTTTTTTTTTTGTGGAATACAAGAAAAAAAAAGTGCTTTGACTGATTAGATGACAGAACTTCTGCCAGTGTACTCCATGAGATATAATGATGTCACTGCTGTGACATGCTTCTTTGTTTTTTTTTGTCATCCTTTGTTAGAATGTAAACAATACATTCTGTGACATCATGGTCACATGAAGTATAATGTCATGGACACATGAATGGGTTTTAACTGGGCTAGTTGCATGTTACTGTATCAACTTTGGTCATCAGTTGTCTCCAGCTCAGATGATTCATATTTTAATACCTGTTTACATCGGCACGCTGGCTCTCGTCTTATGGTACCCTTTGTGAAGTGTGTGGTCGTTAACAAACTTTAGGTTTGTAGTAATGATACTTAAGCGTGAAAGCTTGAGTGAAACCATGCTGGCTGCTTTTCTATTTCTTATCCGTTTTGTTTTCTTTCATTTGTCCTGACTGGTTTGTTTCCAACCTTTCAGTATTCATGCTGATATTGCCATTCATCAGCAAAAAAAAAAAAGAAAAAAAAGGGGGGAAATGTTTTTAATGTACATAGAGCACTGTAGCATTTTACAGACTTTTCATGAAGAGATAACTACAAATCACAAGGTAGAAAAACACGCTTCTCTTTGTGTAGTCTCTCTTGTCTTGTAATGTTGACATTATACACAGTGGTACTAATGTATCAAATTACCAATAAACATCCCAACACAATCATATCTGTTAACCTCAGCACGCCATGCTCAAAGTGATAGGAGGGTATATGGATGTGAGTAGGGACGTACGCTTCTCCTAGTGTGCCTTTTCGAAATGAACCATAACAACATATGTCTTGTCAAAATTAGTATTGCAGAAACTGGTAGCCAAATTGAATAATCCCTTAATGGCAGTGACTCATCACCCAGAGCTACTATGTTTTGCCAGGAGAGAGCAAAGTTCCCACTTGGTTTTGCCCTTTGATTGACAGCAAATTCGAAAGATGCAGATTAGTTTATATCACACAGCATACACAGGTGAAGTGCGGTGACTACACATGTGGTCCTTGGATGCTCCCCAGGATATGCAGCCCTTAAGTCGAAACAGTTGCTTTTGCAAAGGGAGGAGTTTTCGACAAGTTGTGGGAGGAGATACAAGCAAGTGGTTGGGAAGCATTGAAACTGTTTGGCAATGAGTCACTGCCTCTAAAAGAAGGGGACACACTTTTACCAGAAAAGTTGAATTCTGCCATCCTTTCCAGCCACCTGAGAGTATTTTAGAAGAGATAGGCTGCTAAGCCAATTTCTGCGTCAAGAATTCAGGATGGAAGGATATGCCCATTTGGACTACTTGCACAGAACATATCAAATTTTTCTCCCAGGTACCTAGTTTGCTATAGTCACTATGCTGTACTATAATTGTTACACTATCATCTTCTGTGGATAGGTAGTCATGAAAAAGACAACATGCTTTTCTATGAGATCTGAAGCAGATAAGCAGCATCCTGGGAATTCCAAGCAATATTTGAAACCTTAAAGGAAGTACTCCACAAAACATCCATTTTGTAGGAAAATCTTCCCCAGGCTGGGACTCGCACTTTTTAACAAAGGAAACATTAATTTGAACATCAATGCTTTTCCTTGATAACGGTGAGACAGACACAAACAGGGCAACTGTCACTTCAGCTGCTACACAGATCTTTTGCAGGAGCATGTTCAAAGATTCTCTGGATGAAGACCAAACTGATAAATGTCTAAAGTCTTTCTAGGAGCAACCTCCCTTTCATCTCAATGGTATGACATCATGACAATGACTACTTCTTTGACATTTGAGGGTAATCAGCACCATACTTCCTCTCCGCTTCAAATCATTGCAGCCATTGCTGTTTTCACCACTGTCATTGCCGACACTACAGTATTACAAATGAATCCAACATGCCATTGTAATATTTGTATTAACTTCTTTGCATTGACAAAGCACGGTTTGAGTCACAAAAAGAAATGTGATAGAACGTAGAAGGATGGCTTCCTCTATTTCACAGTTTAATGGAAGTCTCTTCATTGCAATGCAAAGGAAAATTTCAAACAAAAGGACCCTTTCGGTGTTACATGGTGGAGAAAAATCTACCATGTAGTCCATAGAAATTATCTCTTTGAATTTCATTACGTAGGCTGTATAAACACACGACCGTTAGAGCAGCCATGAAGAAGTCCTCTGGATGCACTGGAAGATTAGTAATTGCTAAAGTACATTTATCTGATACAATCTAAGCCCTGTTCCCCCTCCCCCCACGTGGGATTCCATCCCTAAGTGCACCAGACACTGTACAATTGACTAGACATTGACCAGACAATATACAATTGTAAACTGGGGCCAGAACTATTTTCTCTTGTAGCACAGCAAATCTATTTGATCACTGGGCATGAGAAACATTTTAGAGACGGGTAACTTTTGAACGAATTTTCTCACCAGACAGTGCAATTGTTACAGCATCACAGATTCACATGGATATTCAATCTCCTGTTTTGGACCAAAAAAAAAAACTGACTCCTTTACTTTTCTCCATGGAGGAAGATGATCACAATGGAGATCTAGTCATTTAATGCAGCATCTCTTTACTTTATGGAACTAGTTTCTGGGAGACTGTTCACATCATCTTGCATTATCTTACAACCTCTTTCATCGTCTGCTCCATCAATCACTTCCTTCAGCTGTTCTAACTTCAAGCTCCCTTTCGGCTGTTCGAGAAGTGATGATGTTTCCACCTAGGTTCACCACATGACCTCTTCAGTCATACACTGCCCAGAAATATGCACATACACCCGGCTATTCACGGCGTTGTCATACTTAGATGGGACGTGTCACCGGCCAACTGCAACCGACACCATCGAAATGACCTCACAGATGACAGCTTTTAGAGTGCAAAAAATGTGCCATCATGAGAAGTGAATTCCTGCTTCGTTGAAGCACTTGAGTAACCTGAGCAAAAAGAAATGGTGCACAAAAGGAGTTTTAATTCTCAGATCTAAATGACAGAAAAGCAAAATTGATTAGTTTCAACTAATTTTAAACTTTGCAGACGTTCGCTTAGAGACCAAAAAAATTTTGATCACAAGCACAAGCTTAGAGACGATCAAGTCTGAATGGGGTATGCCAAAGCCTGGAGTTGTCGACAGAGGGCTAGCATATGCATATGACTGAAGTGTGTCAAGAAAAAGTACAACAAGAATTCGTTTTTTTCCTTTCAGATATCACATGCTCATTTCTCTACTGGATCTTCTGTGATATGATTCATTAAGGACACAAAACGTATAAAATTACAACTTCTTAAAGTTGTTACCTGATAAAGTCATCGATATCCATACTTCTTGCTCTCATTTGAGTGAATTGGTTGTCGTCCAAAACTGCTTGAATTTTGGCCTTGATGTCAAAGTCCTCATCGATGAACTATGTAATATCGAACAAACAAAGGAATAATAAGTATAAAGGCGCGTTCACACTACAACGAATTCGGGTCGGATTACGATCCAATTTTTTTTATTTTTAGTAAATATAGCTTTTATCGGATACTCGTAGTCCGATAAAAGCTGTCTGTCGGTGTGAAGTCACGAAATAATTAGTATAAATTTGATTTTCTTAGTCATGCGACACAAATCATTTATTTACACAAGTTGACAAATTTTTGGTTCTTTCCGATCAGAGATGGAGAAGATATTTACTAAAAATAAAAAAATTCGGATGGTACTCCGATCCGAATTCGTTGTGGTGTGAATGCGCCTTAAGGTAAAGCATGTCACAGAAAGTTCTGTAGCTGGCAATGGAGAGAATATCTAATACAGAGGTGAAGGCACCAACCATGCCTTCTCTTGCATGTCTACCAATCACTAGAAGTATAACAAGTATTGCTTTTCATATGTTCTACAGAATAAATTGTCATCCCACTTAGCGACCAAAATGTATTTAAAATCGCAGTCTTACAAAACTTATTGCCAACTTCAATCAACAACACAAATTTAATAGAATTATCGCTTTCTGTTAGGGGGTGGTTTTGGACGATTCTTGGTGTTTTTACAGTGTGGAATATGTCGTTCAGCAGCAGTTGGGTTGAACTTTCTCTTGCAGTATGGACACTGTTGGTAGTCAGGGTTCTCAGAGGGTGGGGGAGGGGGAAGGTCAGACACTTTACCTCCTTTAGCAATATGAGCCTGAACTGACCGAGCATCCCTGACAGCACGTATAAAATCCTCATGTTTCTTTCTCCAGTTGCTTCCACTTTTCTGTTGACGAACAAAGGTGCAATAAAAAGGAAAAGTTTATAACGATCACATGTACCAGACCATAAGCATTCAAAGTGAAGTCAACTCAGTAAAGTTATGGAAGGGATGCAAAGACACTTGGAGAAGGAGGTGGTGGGAGGCAGGACTTTATCCTGCTGTTGTACACTCCATTATCAAAAGTTATGACTCATAGAATGCAGTTTGCCTGGCTAAAGTAAAAAGTGGTTTCCCTTTGTTTTTGTGCCAGAATTGCTGTACAAATTAGAAGTTGAAAGAATGGCTGGGAATAATCACAGACCATTTACATAGGTGTATGCACTCTGGAAGTATCTTTCGAAACTCTTATGTTTTCGAACTTGAGGTTGGCAGGAAACAAAACTGTTCCTAGTCCAAACATCCATTACAGATGATTCAGAAAAATGTATAGTAATATTTCAAATTACTAATACTTGAAAAGACTCAAACAAAAAGTTACAATGCTGGAGTAAACAGATTGTATCTTACAACCAACAGTAGCAAAATAAACCTTCACCTTCAGGAAACCATCTTGTTGTTATACCTGCATTCTGAAACTTTCTACATAGGCCTCACTGTTTGTCTTGAGGTCACACCTTTCCTCAATGACAAGTATACTGTATATAGCAACTGTACCATTCCACTAAGTCTAGAGACACTATTTTAAGTTTAATAGTGAAATGCATGAAACAGTGTTATGGTTGAACTTGAATGCAGTATTATGGTATTTTAGCCATTTATAAAAAGAGTACTGTAGACAAACACTGTTTGCAGTTCGACCAAAGATGCCATTAAACTTTTGAGATTGTTCAATGTAATCACTACACATGACTACAGGAAGGCCATGCCAACAAACCTAGCATGACAACTACGTCTAGCACACAGTTCAATAGGTCATTGGGCCACTCACCAGAATTACAGTACTTACCATCACATTCAAAAGAACGATACAATACTTCACAACTTGCAAAAGTCAGCCATGTCCAATGATTGAATTTATCAAGTATTTGAAGTTTGTTTCTACGGAATTTATCTAAAGACAAAAGACTGCTTGCTTGGAATTTTTACAATGAAAATAAAACCACCCATGAAAAAGATGAGATGAACAGTAACCACGGAGGACATAAAAGGAGTATTCCAGAATGAGACACTTTAAAGGTACTGTACGCTTAAGCACCCATCAAACTGGAAAAGTTACGATGTACAATATCAGCCTGAACTTATTGTTCTTTCTATTTGACTATACAACCATGAGTCAAAGAGGAAATTCAAAATTGCTGATCTGAGTCAACTTACCTTGGTGGGCTCCTTAAGATGACGGCCTTGTTTTACATATTGGGACATCTCCGTACCTTCTGTCCTGTGCTTTGATGAATCAAACACTTTCCTTTTCTTGTTAGAATTCTTCTTGCATATTTTCATATGCTTTTGCAGTCTGTCTGCTGCAAAATTGCGGCCACAAGTTGGGCAAGACCGCAGGTCTAACCCAGAGGTTTGATCAGACTCATTATTTGCCATCTGAGCATAAAAATTTGTTTCTTCATCATGGTTGTCTCTCTCTGTGTGAGAATCATATCTACTAGAAGATTTACCCTCTCTCTGTTTACTTCTGTTCACCGGTTCGGTGCTTCTGGCATTACCATGGAAGTCCTCATCTTGATGCGGATCGACGTGTCTAGAGGAATTGAAAGGCCTACTGATTTGATTCTCTTCCTGGTAGTACCCGTAACGATCTTCATACCGATCATACTCATCTGTGTTTCCCTTTTGTATAGTTGGTTCCCTTTTGTTGGTTGGTTTTTGAGGGGTTCGTTTCCGTTGGTTACGTTGAACGGGAAGGGCTCTCTGTGGCATTGCTCTGAAAGGACCTCCTTTGTCATTCTCTTCCTCATCACTGCTATCATTTGCCTGAAGCTTCTCAAGATCTTCCTTGTGTTTACGTATCATTGCTTCCAGTTCTTTCTCTTTGTCCATCATGTCCTGATACTCATTCCTGCGCCTACCATGAGCTTCGCTTCGATCAACTCTGCTGTAGTACTTTTCTCCCTCAAATTCTTCATCATCTCTGGACACGTCAAATGCGGCAGGCTTTGCTTTCCTCTCCTCTGCCAGCTGTGCCTCATATTTACGTAACCTGGCATTTCTTTGATTATCCTGTTCGATCTGCCATTTCTGAAAGTCAGACAGTTCATTGGATTCTGGCTGCCTTAGCTCTTTCTCATGTGAATTGGTTGTGCGTTTCTTTCCAGGTTTTACTTGAGGTAGAGGTTTCCTTGGTGGTGTGGCATTTATAACATTCCTGTTTGCATCATGAACATTTTTTGGCTTCGAATATTTCCTACTGACAATTAATCCATCTGAGTGTGACTTTCCTTGAAGACTGACAGGCGCTCGCTTTGGCTTACTCAGAAGTACGGCTTGGTTGTCATCTTCTTCAGATATCAGCCTTTCTGAAGTCTCGTAATGACTCTCTGACAGAGGGGGTACTTGATGATCATTTCCAACAGACCTTCGCTTTATAGGAGCCAACGGCTTAGACTTGCTGTACCCATGCTTCTTGTCTGGAGGTTTTAAATGACTTTGTGGTTGTTTACTTGCATACTTAATTAGCTCATTTTGCTTCTGTTGCTCCTGCTCATACAACATTCTCTGACTTGACCTCATCTTTTGAAGATGACTACCTGGAGGCAACTGGTTTGATCTCCCATCTTTTTCCATCTGGCGCCGCTCTTTGAAAAACTCTCGCACTACTCCTTTCTTTTCAACAGACTGGCCAGGAGGGTAATCCGATCCTTTGACCCTCTGTAGAGCTAACTCAGCCTGGTCTTGCCTTCTCTGGTGTATAGCTATCATCTTGTCTTCCCTTTCTTTCATCAGTCTTTTTTGAAAATTAGCCTGCATCTGTAGCAAGCGGGAGGGCTGCGGAGCACTTTGATGCCTGCTTTCCTCATCCTGATTGGCGACAGTTCTCTTTGCAGTCGAAGGCGCTGTCCTACGCATTGTTTGGTCCCGGCGTTGATTCAGTTGAGTGTATGTGACAGCAGCCATGTTGTGACCAAGGGTAAACCGCTAATTGTAAAACTTGTCAACTGATTGACCGTGACCTACATCAGAAAGAAACAAAACAGAGATTACAAACAGCAGAGATGAGGGATGATACCATGATTGAAGCTAGCAAGTCCTCCTATTTAGGGCATTTACTGTGAAATGGTCAAATGTGGGGCATAACATATACACTGTTCCTTCCAGCACAAATGAAGAAGAGCATTATACAACAAGAACAGAAAAAAAATCTACCTAATAAATTGTGATATTGGAGTACACTCCTGTCCCTAAGATCTCTCATAGTATCTCTGCTGACATCAAGAGAACTACAAGAACCAAAATGATCTACTAATCATGAGCTATAGAAAAGTTTAGATTTGATTAAGGATTTAATTGTGAAGTTGCAGCAACAGTCACTTCTTGAGATCTCTTGCTGAAAACTTTTCAGAACAACCTCTGATGACCTCAAATGACCTTTGACCTTCATAAAAACAACAGGGATCTTCTGCTCTCAGATGTGAAATATGGCAGAGGTGATCTACTCATCAAGATCTACGAACATTCTAAGCAAGCAATTCTAGCAATATTCACCTCTTTAAGAATCTTCCTTAAATTGTTTTCAGACTTTCATGTACAGTAGGATTTGCTGTTATTCCTGCAGTGTCAAAGTACACCAAAGGGCTGGCTATAGTTTTTTCAGTTGTAAAAGGCTATGGAAATGTCCAAATATAACCTAACTTCCGAAAGAAATGTGTTGAACAATTTTGTTATGGTAGTGTTCACACAAAAGTGCTGCACATTAACCATGGGGCCTTGTCTTCAACTTTTTAGCCCAAAAAACTAAATCACTCTTCTTTCTACTGTAATTAATAAAAATTTCCCCTCAAGGATTGGTATCAAATGGAAGATAATGATGGAATATCAATGATAAAGGTTATATTTTTTCTTTAAAGAGCATATCCTGCTGTAACATCTAGTGACTTTAAATGAAATGACTACCATGAAAAACAATAAGGATCATCTACTAACAATGGACTACCTACACAAAAACTTCCAAAAACCTACACAAGAAGTTCCAGCATATTTCCACTTGTGAGATACTTTGTTTAAAATGTTTTTAAACTATGACCTTTGCTGACCTTAAGTGACTTTTAGCCTCCATAAAAATGAGACAGATTAGTTACTTTCCAAGAACTACAAATGTTTCGTTTCTTATGATACAGCAAATTTTCACTTCTTCGGAGACACTCCTTAAAAGATTTGAAGACTTTAACCTCTTGTGACCGCAACTGACTTTTGATTTGAGGGATCATCTTCTTACAATGGAACACCTAATGTACACAAGTTTAAAGTTTCAACAACTCTCCCCTTTTGCACTGCTGTAATACAATGAAAGGGGAGGCATGACCCAGAATTATATGTTGACCTCCCCCCCAAAAAAATTACTTAAATGTTATTTACAAGGGGTAAGGTGAGACATGGATCAACAGAAAAAAAAAATAGGCTCAGCACCATATCCACTGATCTAGGATGTCTTTTCAGTGACACTTTTTCCAGTATTTCCACTTGAAGATCACATACGTCCTCCTGCATCATAGATGCATGGCAATACTGTGCTCTCATCATCAGACCCTGGTGGTGCCCCTGCAGCAGAGAATTTCAACTACTGTGATCTGTTGTCATATGTTTGTGGGCATCATTCATTATGCATGTGCTGTTGTAGAGAGACCATTGAACACCTAACATGATATGAAACATTCACCTGACCTGAGAAGGGATGGATTAAGGGGGGCTGAGGAGACCCAGTCCCCTTCCAAAATGTTGAATTTTTCCAACGTCATAAAACAGTGCAAAGCCCTATTTAATTAGAGTACTTGGTGTGTGTCAGTTGATGTGTTATTTATGTGATGTGTCAGTGAAACTTTCTTGATTACTTTTTATCTCAAAATACTCCCCTGAAGAGTTACTTCATTTTGTCACACAGAATTTTGGCACCCTGATAATAGTATGTTTCATATGGACCACAGTATAACCTAGGCCAACTCCTGGCATTACCAAGACTACTATCCTATGTGGTTACTCAGGAGCACTACACTGAGTTGGAGTGCTAACTTCAGTCTATCACCAGGGTAATAAAGCGAACAGAAAAATGCTTTCCACTTTCAAGAGATTTCAAATAAAATTTTCCACAATCTCAGGCTTTTGTGCCATAACTCTCTGCAATGTTAGTGTATTTCTTGAGGTCATGCAATTGATTTGGATTGAAATTCTTTGTGACCTGAAGAAAAAAGTAACCCATACAGTACATGAAATTATCATCCTGCTATGTGGAACCATCAATTTGAAACCTATTCTATGGAGAACTTCAACATAGCGTGACTGCAGTTGACACACATAAAGCAAGAGAAAAACATATCATATAACTTTGTAACAAAGTAAAACTGTAGCAGAGATTCCTTTCTCTACGTTGTTTTATTTGTGACAAACTCAGTGACAGAGACGGTGACATGGTTTGAAGAATGGCCCATACTACAACACTGGCATCACTTCCACTGTTTTCATTCACTACTAAACATCTAAAGTTGTTTTCAATAATACACTCATGGCATGCATTATCAACCTGTCTGTAAAAGAATTATAAGGATAAAGTGATCGCTTAAGTCCACAACAGCATGGTGGTATGAGCTAATAAAAGAGGAATTTCTGAAGATATATTCTCAGTTTTCAAATCCGGCTCTACGAGCCTTGGATTTGGCCCACAAGTTTCCCATGCCACTGCACTGTCACACTGTATAAGTTACTCACTGCATACACTGTGTCGTCCCAGGAAGCTGGAGTTAAGCTCCCTGATCATGGGCAGAATGTGACAGTTGCAGTAAGATATACATGTGTGACAAGATTGAGTATGGCACAGATAATCCATTTCTGCTGGAAGAATGGAAAGATTGAGTACCAGAAAATATTCAAATTAAAACCATTTGCCCTATAACAAACAAACATTTGAAATCCTTAATGTTGACAAGTCTCTCAACCATTTCTCAACAAGTCAAGTCACAAGTCATCTATCATCTATTTTTTTTAAACCAGCAAGTCAAGTCACAAGTCAATGACACATGACTCTAATATTTTCGAGTTTAGTGCTTAGTCAAGTCTCAAAAATAATTCAGTCACATTTCCTAACTTACGACTGTGCAAAAAGCACTTTCACAAACTTTTTGCATGCACACATATTGCGCAAAGCCTTAACATTAATACAGACTTAGATACTAACTTAGAATCAGTTACCGGAAGTGACGTATTTGATTGATGGTTTAGGTTAAACCATGATTTAGGTTAAACCATGATTTAGGTTAAAGCCAGGCCTAAATAGCTTTTTACACCTTCAACTTGGTTTATTCTCATCAAATACTTAATCCTAACCATCATCAGTAATCTTGACTAGTGGTCACTGATTCTAAATTAGAGCCCAGACTTAGGCTTAGTGCCTAGTTACGTAACGTAGTCCTAAGCCTAGCCTACCCTTACCAGCTGCCAGGGTCTAGACTAGAGCAGGCCTACAAATTGCATGACAGATGCACAAATTAAACTTAACGTGGGGGTTTACATTAGCCTAAGTTAACAAATATCAAGTATCGTATCTTTACTTACCATGTTATTTACATTCGTCGTTTGGTCGTAAACAGGCCCAGACGTAATTCATAATCGGCCCAATCATGTAGGCCTCGGCCTATTGCTAACACTTCCTTTAATTTACTAAGCAAGCAGCCCACTGCATGTTCATGTTTGTCTTTAAAAGGCCTAGGCCGGTTACTGGTTGCGCGACGATATGTGCTATTGAGTTTTTTTCGGACAGTCGATCGAAGCTAGCCATACACATACATGACATGTTGTGGATGGGATTTACAACCCTGTAGGTAGGGCTGTACTCAATTCGCCATACTTCTGTATGTACTATGTATTACGCGTACGGCTTTCAGTGGTAGTCATGGTGACAAAAACACAGCGTCCACTTTGAACTTTTCAATTCATATGGGCATGCGCCTGCGTGATGTAAATCGAACGTGGGAATTAACACACATGTGACAACCCACCTGACAAGAAATTTATAGGTCTTAACATGTCACTGCCAGTGCCACTCACTCAACTCAGTCACTGACTCAGTCCTCACAGGGCAATTTAAATCATTTGTAGCTGAGTTGTTTCCTGGTCAGTGTAGTGCAGTGCCCATTGAATGGAATCAACGTGTTTTTGTGGTGTGGCGATCGCTTATAGAATATGAAAGTGTTAAAGTTTTGAACGTAAGTGCTATTTGCCATGTACTTATATTACTAATACTAGAAATAGGCCTACTGTGCGTATTGAATTATTATTATTATTATATATAAGTATTAACAATGTAGGACTAGGCCTATGCATTTGTTTAGCATGGCATGGAAACTTAGGCCTAATTGATCCAGCCGGTTGGAATGTTTGCAATCTGCATGGGGGATATTTCAAACTTTGGGGAGTTTAATAGTGACCAGAAAAATATTTCTCCTTCTGTGAATTTGCACAAGGAGAATATTCTCAGTCACATCAAGGGCTGAGTTGGGTATAGTCATTTACGTGCACTTTACAAATAATTATAGTTTAAAATAAATTCAAATTCAAAAATACAAAACTTAATTGAGAATGACTAAAGATTAAAGAAGTAAGGGCTCTAATTTAGAATCAGT
>VJOZ01024033.1:0-10520 GCA_009801055.1 Stichopus horrens | reverse complement strand
ATCCAGTGTGATATAAAAGCATTGGATTGGGAAAGGGGCCAACAAGAAACAGCACTCCTTCTCCCCCCCAAAAAAAGGCTAATCCTATGAGAAGTAGATCCCTCCATGAAGTCTGGCTTACTTCCAACCACACGGACTTGCCTACCATGCATTACAATTCTGTCTATTTGCAGGCAAATGCAGTTCTAGTTTCTAGTATCCTTCCCATTGGTTTGTTCAAAGAACCTCACAGTTAAGTTGCATGAAAACTATAAAATCACATTATGGTCTTTTTCCCTTTTTGTCATTATGTTGCATTATAACTATACTACTATGCAGCAGAATCAATCCCCTGAAACCTATTTATTTTCCCCCAAATTGTCTGATGGCACAATTAAAAGACATACTAAACTTGGACATAAAATTTTAATGTTTTTGATTTTTCCATACGCATGCAATCTTTTCTTGATTTTCCACAAACAGCACCAAATTCATGTGTGAAAGCTCTCCAGATTCGGCACATTGCTACATGCTGAAGACTTTATCAAGAAACATGTCATAAAAGAATGTCATAGCTACAAAGACTGTGAGATGGTGTGTGTGTCTGTGCGACATGTGTGCATGTGTGTGAAAGTGGATTGACTGTGCATGTGTGTAGGGGGACTGTGTGTGTGAAGGGGAAGGAACTGCTAACAGTTCTGGGTTGGTTGAATGCAATATGGTTAGATGTCTGAATTCATAGTACATACTGTTCCTTGATAGAATACATTAACCTGTTACTACCTATTTGCTTATCTGATGCGACGATAACTGCATATGTTCTAGGCATCACAGCAAGTGGATCGTTTGAAAAAAGAGAGACCAAATCAGTATTATACAAGTCTTTACACACATAGACCAACTGTTAAGTTTTGTACAATTTTTACTAAGTCAGGTGATGTATTGCAAATCTGTTTTCTTTAGCTTATCATACATGATCTACTGAACCAAATCAAACCAAAGTCAGTGGGTAGGAGCAACAACACTTCTAGATACTACCAGCATATCCATCTGCATGGTGAATTACCAATTATTTCTCAACCGATTTGTTGTGTGCAGGAGCAGCACCACTCCCTGTTACTCTGGTGGAAGGTTACCTACTTTTCATACCCGCAAAACAGGAATGCAGCTGGTTCTGTTGTTACGATCAGCAGTCAAGTCTGTTCTGCTATTTCAAATCGAAACAACACAATAAACTTGACATATGATACAAATGCTGGTAATACTAAAATCAACACATAGACATACTGCAAGTGACCAGTTTGTCTAGCAATTACGTGCAAACAGCTTTTCAAAAGGCAGTAGCTGAATCAGCTGGTGGCTAGAGGGTAGTTTCTCTGTTATCATGAGAGAACGATCGTAACTGTCGGACTAGCCGATGGACAGGACCTTCTCTGGCAATCCACTGGATAACTTACAGTTGTTACTGAATATCACTAATTGCTACAATCAATGCCCCAGAGAAACCTCTGAGGGCAGTCATTAAATTCACAAACCATTGTATGATTTATATATGTATTCCCATCAGTTGGAACAACTGTACTTTCTTTCTTCACAGCGAACAGTGTTTAACAACTAGGCATTAAAGATATTTTAGTGATACTCTCAATCACTTGACAATGAATTTGTGCACAGAACAGTACATTTGGGATCCATAGAGTTATAAATTCAGTTGGATACTCCAGCTTGCCTACTGCCTGCTTGTTTTGAACATGCAGTGTGTATAATTATATTCTCTTTAATATATCACAGTCAAAACAGTCTACACTGTCTGCACTGCCGGGTGCTTTATCTGTTGGTAACGGTGCTACAAACGGCACGGTAAGGTGAAATAAGAAACAAAACCAGAACAAACTTTGAAGGTGATTTTATTTTATGTCCTTCCAAAATGCTACTTACCTTGGAAGTCTTAGTTACACGTAATTCATGCACAAATAGGACAAAAGTACAGTATTATGCCCTCTCCTTCTTTCCAAGTACGTCAAGGTCAAAAAGATCCTTTGGCTACCACAGTCTGTTACCAAAAAGCCTGACGACGGGCTACTTATTTCAAAAAATTTTTCGAGCACTGAAAATGTTCACATTTTGACCTCTAGTGACCTCAAATGACCTCTGACCTCCACCAACAACACCAGGGATCATCTATTTAGTATGGCCAACTCACAAACCAAGTATGAGATCAGTCAAGGTTACCCTTCTTGAGATAATGTCTTTACTGTACAAGCAGCATCACACCTGCACCCACATGCATGTGCACACACACACTCTCACATAACAAAGCCATCGCATAGATTCCTTCCACCTTTAACAAAGAATGAAAAATCCAGCTACAACTGTGTTGAATCCCAACACAAAGTAAATCTTTACACTGCGAGTTTAGCCGAGTGAACAGGGAAGCCAAACTTATTAACCAGAGAATGTTGCATTATAACACGTTGTTCCTTCAAATGACAAATAGAAATGTTTTTTTTTCTTCCAATTCAAGCATGGCCAGTAATATTTTTTATGCACAGCAAACAATGTTTCTCATGCAACCATCAATTGCCTTTCGCCTTTGCAAAAAGCCATGTCTTTTGGCACTAGAGTGCCACACACTCCATAACTGCATATATATGCATGTGACATTTGTCCAAGTTTCCTTTCCTGAGACATTAAGCTTACGATTTGACTTATAGTACCTTGCTTTGGACCTACACCAAAAAGAACAGGCTTCTTGTACTCAATTCGCTAAAGCTTCAGAACACACAAATTCACTCCAACTTTCCACCTCCTCTTCTTCTTTACAGGCAAGAGATCACTAGCAAACACACATACACACATTTACACATCATCAAGACAACAAACTGAAACAAAGAATTGTCAGTCTTGCTTGAATTTAAAAGTCTGAAGTATGAAAGGAAAGTACTCATTAACTTTACAACTATTTTTAAGCAAGAAACCAAAAATAAATTATAAGGATGCTGCACATCATTTGACAATGACAACTAAAGTGACTCACATTTCCAAATAAGAATGTAAGGTTCCTTTGGCTTCCATCCAGGAGAAAATAAGATATGATAGATCTACCTGATAACAAATTTTACCAACATGTGTCATGTTTAATAAAGTTTCTAAGAATGACTTGATAGGTTAGGACTTTTTGGCAAGTAATCCGAATAACTAATCAATCAACACATTTCTACTGCGACTTCATCAATTAATGTAGCATTTCTTGAGGGTATGCCTTATTAAAAAGTTTGTTACATTAAGCACACCACATTTAAATTATGAAGAGGACACCACTAAAATATCTTTACCACTAATTTATGGCATTGCAATTATGATCATTTTCTGGGTCTGCAAATATGGATGACTTGAGTTAAGGAAAAGAACTTTTGGGAGGCAAGCAAATTTTATCTCTACAAATTAAAATCATGTAAATTAATATTAAAAACTTATGATATTGGTCATCCTGGTAAAAATGCTATTACTGAAGTGGTTTCTATGACAACATACAAAATCAGACTGTCATAAGATGTAGACCGATTAGGACACAAGTTATCATATGTGCATGCCAGACACAGCTTCTTGTGCTAGCCTCTCTATGTGCAACAACATGAATTCATAGTTCATGTGTCCCGACATTAACACTTCAGTTTAATGGATGGACTAAAAATTAGTTGCAGGACATGAAGCAGCAAGAACTGCACGATTAACGAGATGATGATGCGGGGTACAGGGAGCACATCATTGCTGATGACGTGATCAATTTGTACTTTTAGCAGATTATCAAAATGACTGGGCGTAGGGGGCGTAGGGGAGAATACTTTGCAATGACTATCCAGCATACCTTACTGGTCCTCTTTCTTTGATAAGGGCCTCCAAATCAGCAGTTCTGAGATCATTCTTTGTCCCACAGAGGATGATTGGCGTTCTTGGGCAGAAGTGTTTAATCTCTGGTATCCAGACCTTTTTAACGTTTTGCAAGGAAAGAGAGTCAGCGATTGAGAAACACAGCAGCACGACATCTGCCCTGTAAGAAATAAGTCAAAGACCCCATAGAAGGTAAGATCAATGACACCTGGTTAATTGGCACTTCTGAAGCCTCTAAGTTCTCAAATATAGTGATCTGGAAATTTGGTCTCAGAGAATGGACCTAGTTTGATCTCCTATATCTTATATAACTTTAATTTCCATTATATGTAATGCATCAGTGCCAAAAAATAACAGCATTTTTTTCAACCAACAAGAAGGAAAATTGTTCTGCATAAAGAATATGAAGAAACAAACATTTATGCTATCGCTTAAAGGGGGTGCAAGGCATATGTGAATGAATGACATTTTATGACAACACACAGGGAGAAAATAGTTATCTGGCACAAGGAAATTAAATGACTTTGTTATTCCTTGCCAACATTCATGAAGAACACAGGACAACATGAACATACCAATTTTGAAATTCAAACGCCTTATGAATCTAGAGAAAGCATGCCTACATTCAGCTCTTTTGAACACTGTGTACTAAGCAGTTTTATATGTTTTCACAATTTGACATCTGCTGACCTTATATGAAATTTGACCTCCAACAAAATTGTTGGGAATCATCTACTCACTACCACCAAAGCACACACTAAGTATATAATTAGACAAGATTACAGGTATGCTTCATACATACAAGTTGAAGAGGACACTAAAGGATATAAGCTGCCAGCCACATCATCAAAATTTACAAAATGCAACATCTTCAAAACTGCCTAGAGAAGCTACAGGTGAAGAAAGCACAGGAGTTCTACATCCAGTACTCAACAGAGAGATCAGAGAAAATATTCAAGGGAAGGCCGATGTTTTCATCACCCAGAGGGACTTTCAAGAAGAAGACCCAACAAAAACAGAGGCCAGTCAGCTGAAGCACTTTCAGGAAATGGTGTCCCTCAGCACTCTGCAAGTTGACAAAGTTACACCACTTTGTCTGCCATTGTACCTACTGTGTGAACATACAACAGAAGCTGAATACTCAGAATAAGAAGCAGTCAGCAAGCATTGACAGTGGTGTGTCAGAAGAGATGTACACCTGGAGGAAGAAATCAAAATTATGGGAAGTAACAGAGTTGACTCACATGATGATTTGTGAAACACCAGGAAGGTACAACATCCAGCAGCATGCACCAATGACAAATGTCCTGACTGTTAAAGCGAGGCAGATAGATTCAGAGAGAATTGAGAGAAGCTTTTGTGACTTGTTCAGGGGAAGAGAGGAGGATATGGGAGAGATTGGAATGACAGAGAGTGATGCAGAGGAAAAGAGTGACAGAAGAGGATGCTTCAATGAGGAGGCTGTCTGATGAGTTCTAGTGACCAGAAATATGGAACAGTCCAAGAACAGTGTGACAAACTGATTGAAAATGAACTTCATTATCTTCTTGGTTATCAATATTAGCCAATATCTCTTGATGGCATGATGACCAGTTCAGGAGCCTAAAGGAAAAACTCAGATAACAATTTTGTCCTGATGGTTCCTAGACTGGTGAAGGTATTCGCAAGTGATTATACTTACCCCTTGCTTCACTGATGCAAAAGGCAAAGGAGGATGGGCTGGACCTCAGAGAGCACTGTGCTAGAATAGGGGTGCTGGAATTAATTTTGAGGACATTTAGGGCAAAGATAAATGTATGCAGTAGTGAAGTAAGGGGCAAGTATATGTCTCCAATGCGAATCCTGGATTTTGATAAGAACATCAACACCAAGTTCAAGAGGAGACTTTAAGTGCACAGTACACTGGAAGAAACGAACAATCATTCATTCCATTGTGAGCTACTACAAAGAATGGCCAGATGTCAAAACAGGAGGCCAAGATCATGTTCTCAGAAACAGTCAAACAACACGAATGAGAGACAGCTCTAGATTCAGAGGGAGATAACTTCACTGATAGAATAGCTTCTCCAAACAAGTGTGCTTCTGCCTTTGCAGACATTTCACAAGCTTCACAGATATTTTCACTTTCAGCTCCAATGGTCTTTTTTGGGGTTTGATCTCAGCAAAATGGAATTAAATGGAGAGAGAAGGTGCAAAAGACCAAGCTCGACGAGGGCAGAGTGCTGTCATTAATGGCACCAAGGATTAGGTAATTTGGTTTCCAAAGAGATGCCACATGTTGACCCACCAGGTCCTGCATCCATACATACAAAGAACAGACACCGATTCTTCCTAGTGGAGAAAGAGATACCCAGGAAGAGGAAACACACCACCCAATTGGTGAACCTTGCCCATATACACGGACAGTACGTACAGTAGCGTAACACCGACTGGATGGCCATACAAAGTTGAAACCAGGAATCTCACCTGCTTCTGTACAGAATTTTTGCATGATAATGAAATATGCGACATGCACAAAGACTACGTGAAGGCATGGCAACAACACTAGTGGAAGAAGAAGGAATCATCATTCGCTCTTTTGGCCTCCCATGGTCCATACTGTCACTCAAATGAAAGGCTGCTGTACTTCAACCACGATGACTAAATGGGAGGCTTCTGAATCAATGACCATTTCTGAGTGAAAAGCAGCTGTATTTGAATGACGATTTTTACACGAGCTGCTGCTGTATTTGAACGGCGATCTCTGATGGCAGAGGCCGAATTCGAACTGGAATTTCAGAAGGGACGGCTGGTGTATTTGAACGACGACTTCTAATGAGCGGCTTCTGAATCAATGACCATTTCTGAGTGGACGGCTGCTGTGTTTGGACGGCGATTTCTAAATGTCAGCAGCTGAAGTTGAACAGCGATTTCTGAACAGGCGGCTTTTCTAAGTGACGTTTTCTGATCAATTGGACAGCACCTCTCGTTATTCTTTTCCGCGTTCCACAGTTGTAGATGTATTTTATCCAAGTTGGAGTTATATGATATGCCGTGGCTCGACTGGGAGATATAGGACTGAAGCCTTTTCCTTAGTGTTTCATATGGTTGTAACATTCACATAAACATGTATGTAAGGTAATCGATCATGAGGTACAAAGAAACTATTTGAAAATGAATTCAAATCCGAAAGATCTCCATCGAGATGTCAACGCATGTAATGTCGGAAACACAAAATGCACTTACTGTACCTCTGCAGACAGACAGACAGACAGACAGAAAACTGTCTATGTACTGAATGTGTTTGTGTGACATGCGAGGAGTATATATCCTATTAACTCTAATGTGGATCCAGTTTAGTTTTACTTTTCACAAACACTACGCATGTGTTTCTTCTAGTGCTGCCATTATCTAGGTAGAATGCTGTTAAGGCTTGCAAAACAATATTACCTTGTAGTGAAAAAGGCCTCCCTGAGACTATTTAAATGACATTTTCATGAGAAACAGTCACAATTTGCCACCAGATTTAAAACCAAAAATAGCAAGGACACAAGGGAAAAAGCAAAAAAAGGAAAGGAGCAGAAAGAAGTTGAAATGGGAACAGTTTTCTAACATGTTGCCTTCAAATTGGAAAACAGTCAACGCAGTGGCCCTGTTATTACTTGGCATTAGTCATTGTGTGCATGTAATAAGCTGTGCATGAGAAATACTAAATTAAAAACTAGAAACAAAATCTTTATAACATAATTTTGGGTAAAATTTCACCATCAAATTGATATTTCTCGAAAGAGAAATTTAACAAAGTGCAAGATCAACTATTTTCGTCATGTTTAAAGCCCAAAGAAACTGTAACGCAAGAAAAAGAGCATTGGAAATGACAGAACTGAAGATGTTGACATTATTTAACGTTCGAAACATACAAACGTTGAAAATTAATCAGTCATCGCACCATTCCTTGTTTTCTTTCATGAAACAACCTGGCATCCTCCAATTGTGAAATATTTTGGATTCATTTTAATCCACTTGTCAAAAGCATAAAATATGAAAATTGAAAATTTTAAGTTGGAAGTGATCCACATGGAGGATACACCAATTTAAAAGCAGAGATTCGAACCAACAAATTTCCATGAGATGTTATTGTATTCATGATTGTTTTACATGTTCACAGTTGGNNTTTTTTTTACCCCTGTAGTTGACACATTTGACCAAACCTTTATCCAAAACAGTATACTGTAACAATCATCATGAGGAAGTTTTTCAAAATTTGTTGTCAAGGGAAAGACATTCTCACAAAAGAGGATCAACCTAAACTGCGGTTTGTAGCCAATGAACTTCTGGACCCTTTTTGGGTAACTAAACATGGCGCCCTCACTGGTCTATAATTTGAACCAAACCATCAACTGGGGAAATTCCCCTTTACTATGTCATTCAGCAGAGTATCTGCAGCCAAGGGTTATTCTTCTCTCAATCAAGTTATATTTTGTCCACTTTTGCATCCTTTCTTTCTTGTTCTTGACCTTTCCAGCATTAAGTTGATAATATTGAAGGTCAAGTTTGCATGGCACTATATACCATCATATTCTACCCACTCAAAAATAACAATACACCAAAGATGCAAACAATTTTCCACATTTTGGATTGAAGTTACAGGCCAAAAAATCATTTAAAAAGCTCAATACGTTAACTATTTCTGGATTAAAACCAAACTACTTTTTTTCTGAAGCAACAAACTTTCTACTGGCAAACAAATCAATTTTGAAGGGTATCATCAATACTCAGTTTGGTGAAAATTTGGTGGGAATCATGTCGCTCAAATCCAGTTGGTACTGAATTGGTTAGCCTGTCCTACGATAAGCTTTCACTACACAGAGATCTACAATTACAAGATTTGGGTAACAATTTAGAGAAAATCTATGAAATCACCATGATAGCTGCCCTAATATTTGTAGAGTTGAATTAGCCTCTTGACTCACAGAGCCATCACTAGCGTTACCATATTTCTCTACGCTGAAAGTGGTACACAACTTTTCAAGACTTTTCTGGGAAAAGGTGGCCTTTGCTTAAAAACCAAATTGGAGGTCTATTGCAGGCCCTGTTGCTGAAGTTAAGTGGTCCATTAATGATGCTACATGTGGCGATCGCGAGCAAATGAATATTTACTGCACATGTACAGTACTTAAGAAAAACGTGCATACAAAATGCGACGACTATCATCCTGCATTCTTTATGAGGAAACAGGGACAATTTGTCTTATCAGCCATGCCACTCACTGTTCCTTTTAAATAGGGACAATCCCAATAAATCAGGGCAAATAGTAACCCTACCCATGGCCCTTAGATTACATATTCATAATTGCCCATTCTAAGCTGGTCTTTGGTAGTATAAAAGGTGACTCAGATAACATAGTTGTGTTTTTCTAGAGCAACTGTCAGTCTCATCAGCACCTGCAGAATGAAGTCTTTTGCATCACTGATTGTGTTACATTAAGCCTATGGTACAGTACTTGAAACAGTACTGTAGCTGACAAAAGCTAATGATTTCCTGGAGAGTTTTCATAGACATTAAAACTAAGCTCTTTGGCTTTTACTCACTATCCTCACCACTGACCTCCCCAAAACGGCTTTGCAAAGTGAAACATGTACAGTATTGTATGTGTGTACTTTGATATAATACAGCAAAGACTATAGATGTATGTACCTCAACCAAACATAACAGTTTGAATGGAAGCTTGTTTCAATTCCCACTTCATCCTGTTTAAAGAAATGAACACACAAAGACTAAAGCTTTACACAGAAGCTGACATTAAACTTTCAACTTGACAAGAACAGAATTTAAACATTTGAATATTGCACATGAAATATGTGAGACTAATGGTTGGCTAGACACAAAACTTCAACTCAAAACTCAAGAAACTGCAAAACTGACTGAGTGTATTCAAAGTATGTGTCACAACTGCACAATGTTAACGATTATATGGAAGGAGATTGGGGGAAAGGGATGAGAAAGAAGGGGTGAGAGGCAGAGAGGGGAGGAGAAGAGATAGCAACAAGATTGCTTTAAATGTTAATTTGCGTAACTACTCCCGTCCTCACGACAGCTGAGATTCTTTGCAACACAGTGCTGGGCCTAGCTATAACAGATAATAAAAGTCTAACATGATACGGTTTCCACTTATACAAGCTCTTTTATTAAGTGCACACCCCAATTAGTAATGTTAAAAATAGTTTTTCTGTGACTGTTTTTCACCTAAAAAACAACAAAGGCTCCATCTTGTATCCTTCTGATGAGTACTGGAGACTTTTCTTCACAGTTTCTTTCACATGTTACAAAAAATCTATCTAGGTCAAGATTACCTTCCGTAAGCGAAGCATCTGTCTTTTTCGTGATCCCCAAAAGTGTCCCAGAGTCGTAGAGTGATGTTTACACCATCAACTATCTCCCAAGAATTTTCCAAGACCTGAAGAAAAAGAAAGTAAAAAGAAGGCCAACAAGTTACCGAGTCATTTCCTGCCTTTGAGTGACATAAAAAGGAAATTGCTTTGAGGATAATAACGAGGTCGATGCCAGCTACTCAAACGGTGATCTTTCCTTTCCAATTACAGAGGCCTGCTCGTTGATTTTTCGAGTGCACTTGTCATCCAAAATGACCCAAGAAAATGCGATGCTTCTGT
>VJOZ01024015.1:0-10099 GCA_009801055.1 Stichopus horrens | reverse complement strand
GTAAATATGGTAATGACTCATGAATATGGAATTTACTTACAATCACAGATGTAACACCAGAGTGACCAAACCTCATTTTCCTTTAATTTTCCTCTCATGCCAGCTTTGGAATGACACAGCCTCATTACACGAAATGTTCAGCGCGACTGTAGGCCTGTCCATTTTCAACGTGAACTTGATTAAATTTTTCGATCACAAGAAAGTTTACCTTAACCCCTCCCACCGACGTTGGATAAATTAACTTTTGGTGAACATATGGGCACGCACGCATTGTTCCTCACTAGTTTGAAGTACTGTACTAAGTTTCGCGTGAACTGTTTATGTTGTATGCATGCTACACTGCGAGCAATAGTCATCAACACGAGAGCGGCGATCCGAGTTGCCTAATTGTATACAAGAAAGGTGTGTTTCTTTCCCACAGAAACCGAAATAAGGGCAACATAGCTGAAGACTGTTTGCATGTCTGTCTAAAATGATGCACTGGGTATCACTACTACCGGTGAAATATGTTAAGAATGATATTTTCAAACCGAAGTCTACTTCTGAGCCTTCTGTGTATCGTGTTTGTGAGAAAATCTAGCGGAGGTAAGTTGACAAAGTTTGGACCCGAAGTTCGGACTGTATAAGTGTGTGTTGTCCGTCCCAGACCCTGTGTACACGTTCATAGTACTAACACTTACTTAATGGGTTAGTTAACCACCGTATTAGGGCCGAAATACTCTAGAGGCTGATATTTTATCACAATCCATTCATTTGTAGTGTGTCTATAGTGAGATTAAAGGTTTTTTAATATTCGTTAAGGCTGTTAATACTAACAGTGCTGACACTGTGGTGTAGGCTCCCAAGGCTGGGGTGTAAATGTGTAACTTTAAATTGAAACTTGAAGCAAACTGCACGAAAGCAAATGCAGTTATTAAATTGTATGCATCCTTAAACCCAGGCCTGCTTTGAATCATAGGTAATCAGAAGGAGATTATTTTTCTTTTTGTGTTGATGTGCATCACAACATGTTAAACTTCGTGGTTGTCAATCTGAAAGTGTATTTTGCTTTTCATGTTAACGTACATCACAACATGTTGTTCTTCATGGTTGCCGATTTTGTATTTAAAGTGGGGGGAGGAACATCTGGCCTTTTTTTACAAGTGGCATAAGCCATGGTGTTAGTTGGTGAAACAAAATGGGGGGGGGTGATTGCTGGCTCTGCTATCTAAGCAGAGCGCCACCATTGGTTGGTGTGGCGTGACATGAAAATTTGGGGCTTTGCAACCAGCCCCCCCATCCCGATGGCCGGAAGCAGCACTTCCCGTGTGTTCTAAGCTACATGCATCCAGCCTTGAATAAGGATCTTATATCTGCAATTCTTCAATCTTGAGGAAATTCCATCAAGGCCTGTAAGATAAAAAAAAAAGAGAAAAAAAAAGATATATGTCATATAAAAAGTCATACATTGAATTGTGCATCCTGTTTTATGCAGTAGTGTTGGAAAACCCTTTTAAATTTCCCACGGACACCATTGACAGTCTTTTCCTTTTTCTGCTAGTGTTTGTGTACCGTATAACAGGCATGCAAAGCATTCGAGCAAATCTATGTGGTGTCCGGGGTAAGGCAGACCCTGGATGGGACCAGATGTGGGTCCCATTTCAGGGGCCCAGGGGCTGAAGTCCCTTGAAGATTTGCTGTTCCTTGCATATCAGACTGATAAAAGAGATGCAGCTGCATAGGTACAATAAGACTAACCTTAACGTTTGTCCTCTATTTACATATGTCACAAAAATGGACAATATTTTAAAGTCGTGCATATTACAGTAGTTTTATTTACAGCTCATAGCCACATATATCCTCCTTTTTTTTTTCTGATTAGCCATAACTGAGGCTATGTTTTAGTTTTATAAAAAAGAAAGCAGTGTTATATAAGCTATGGCAGTAGACCTGAGGATCCCTGTTCCCTTGCCACTACACATAGACTTTGAGTGCAAAGGATTGAAATGGGGGAAGTTATGACTTCATTAAGTTTGTATACAGTACTCTGAAAAAATGAAACGATAGAAATATCTCTCAGATTGCAGAAAATGGCACCTCTCTGGCCTGGTAATTTCAATTTCTGCTTAATTTTATTTTGTAGAGCATATATGTTAAAAAATATTCTTTCATTAAGAATAATCTGTATTTTTTATTTGGGTTTTAAAAGTGGGAGAGAGGAAAAAATGTTAAGTGTCCTCTCCTCTCAAAAAATTGGAAGGCACATGTTCCCCCCCCACCCAAATCGATGCCCATGTTGAACTTGATACATCCAGGAAAGAAGAATTGTGAGTTACTGGACTGAAGACGAAAGAGTAAGCAGTTGTCCCTAGGCCTGCACTATTTTGAAAAATCAAAATCTTGCAATTGTCTTCTCATTTCTCCTACCTATAGCCTAAGTCTTTCTTTGTTATGATGCTGAATATCAGTAAGGAAGCTGTTACGCTGCAAATTTAAGGAATTGAACAACAAAAGTGTTATCCCTTGAATGAAAATTAGCCACTCATGAATTAGCATGGAGGGTACACAAACTCAGTTTGGGATGACTGCATTTTCCCTCGGAAGTGAAGAGGTAACCTACAGTGAACATTTTCTATGCTGGTAAATGGTAATCAGACATGAATGTAGCAAACTGATCTTTCATGCTTGGGTTTTTTTCCTAAAAATAGAGCATATGTTAGTCTGTTGTGAACAAATTATTCTTTAGCAACAAGTAACTTAATTTCTGTCTGTAAGAAACTCATTTCTTGCAAAAACAAAGGCCACCGTCCTTGCCTTACTTTGATTAATCTATCATTCTGTGTTCACAAACATGATGGTCTTCTGTGAAACAAATGCCTTATTTCCCATCAAGGTGTAGACTAGCCACGTTGGCTATGTACTGTATACTTGTCAGTGCCTGGAGGTATGCTTGTTAGTTTGCATGGGTGCCCAAACATGCAGTGAATATAACAAAATGATGGCAACTCTCTCTGCTTGAAGTTACCTGCTGTGTTTACTTTCATTTGATAACAAACATATGTTTGGAACAGGAAATGACATATCCAATGATGAAACCACATATTGCTCTACTGTGTGAGACTGCTGCTATAGCATTCTTTCAGATCATCATCATTAATTGTCCACCACATTAGTTCTCGCAATGTCTTAAAATTGCACAAACATTGTATACATCCCAAATTCCCAACTGCAAGTACATGTATGTTCAAGTGTGGGCAACTAGACCTATTGAAAGTGTAATAGCTTGCTGCTAGGTGACAAGGTGTTAATTCAATTGTGAAGTTGCAATTTCTTCTGTGTATATCTCTCCAGGGATGTAAGTACCTACCACTTGAAATGTACAAGTTACAAATTTGGCTAAATGTAGTCTGCATCATACATTTTGCAGATTATGAAACTTTTCTGCTCTGCTATATTGAAATTGGGGTTGGGCTGTTGTTCAGTCATTGCACCACTAAAGAGATATTTGCCAATCAAAAGATTTAATTCCTTGAATTACGTCCTTTATAATTTATATTTCTTTATAATCTTCACTGTCTTACAGTGAAAAAGAAAACAACCTAAGTTTAAGAACTCTAACCTTAGATTGCAACTATACATTTGTAGATCAAGCTACAGAACAACCAGTCTTAGTTTTTCACTTTATCAAATTTCAAGGTCAGAGAATCACTTTACTTGCGAAAAGACAACACAAGTAAGCAATTGACAGAGTTGCAAATCTTATCCATATCATTTTGCATGGTCATTCAAACCCCTGCCATCCTTTCATGTGCTCCCAACTTGCGCTGAGCTGTATATTTCATCAGTGATTCAGATTGCTTGATTGTGAATAGAGGCGCTAGATATTCAAGTGACTTAGCTTAGTGATCTAGTACTGCAGTATAATGCATATGGATTGAACGGAACAAATACCTGCATGTGCATACACAGGTGCCTAGAAATCGAGTATATCAAAAGAATTCTCAGAAATACTGTATGTGCACGTCATCAAGTACAGTATTCCACAAATCAGCATCGCCTTGTCTATCTGGATGTTTTGTACCACCTGAAAAACATGTTGTGTGCAGGGATGTAGCAACAGTGGGCGCTGCTGGGCGGCCACACCCAGCACTAGATATTTCTGCCCAGCACTCCAGGCAATAACACGTTTCCCTGCCCACCGCAAATCTGCCAATCGAGACCTGAAAGTCACCCCAAATTTACTCTCGAAGTAAAATGATGGAAAAATGAAAATTTAATGGCTGAAAAATGGGGTAGATGCCATGGAGTGGGTCGAGGTGCTTTTCCCTCAACTTTGGCTAGCTGCCCCATTCAGTATGATATGCTATTGTACAGTATAGTGTCTGATGTTTTACGATGGTTTTGGCAATGTCACAGGAATAACAGTATCTGCATTACTGTATATTTTGTTTTTCTTTCAACAGGACACCTATAGTAGAGTACAGGTACAGTAGATATGCTGCTGTAATTCAGTTGCACTGTATAGAGATTAACCTAGCCAGTGACCTGCAGTATTTGACTTGATTTATTCAGTTACTGTGGCTGCCTTGTCACAAGATGTACAGTACACAGTGATTCTGCCAGCGGGTAGGAGGGTGTCTTCCCCCTTTCTATCGAATGGGATAGTCTGCCTTTTTCATCTCCATTATAACAATATGATGTTTAATTATCTTTGTTTTTCCTCTAGAAAAGCACACCTTGCAGGCTGCATCAATGTTTGAACTTACAGTACTCTCCATAAAAAGAATGACCCCCTCTTTCTGCTGTCATTTACCCACAGAATTCATGGAAAGCAAGTTGCAATAACGTAAAATATGATGAATTACTACGGTAACATTACAACATTATTAAAGTCCATGAAAATCAGAATGTACTGCACAGTTTAGCACATCAGCTTCAAGCCTAATTTACTGTAATTACTGCATAACTACTGTATGAGTGTATCTGTATAAACATCTGGGAAAGGTACTATAAAATATTAATATAGATATCTTTAGATCTGACATTGGTTTGTTACTTACTGTATTGTATCTGATACTGTACTGTATATATCTTAAAGCTCGAATATGAGTTGAAAATTTATCAGTAGAGGTCAAGGTCTGTTTCATATGTCATACCCACTACAAAAAGACCATGCGTAAGCCCCATTTTTGCATATGTGAATATATTCATATCCATTCCCAATTGGTCTGCTTGAGTTCAAGTACTGCACCAGTGATTGACTTCTATGCTTTCTCTGAGATTCTGAACTTTGTAGGGCCAACAAAAATGTTGAGACAATTTTTATATTCAAATATCTGGAAGATGAGTGCACAGTTTTCTTTCAAGTTTTGTCACAGGTGATCTTTGCCCTTCTTTCTCTTCCCTAAAACACTGNNAAGCTGGAATAAGAGTTGTTTTCCAAATATGTTTTTGTACATTGTTTTACCAAGAAATGCTTGGTGTCTCCACTGAATCTGCCGCCCTCTATCTTGGCAGATATAAGAGGGGACTCATACTCATTCTTGACACAAGAAAGAAAGAGCAGGCTGCAGTTGTGTTCCGGTTGAGAGGTCACGATGACAATGTCCACTCCATGTGCTGGTCGCCATCAATAACTTTGACAGGTTTCGCCCCGTATGACTCTGGTGATGCGGACAGCTCTTGTGGACCACCTGGAGGCTATCTTCTCTCTGGGGGTGAAGATCAACATGTCAGGATCTGGTTGCCGCGTGAAGAGAAGATGGTTCATGCCTTCAAGTTACCACCCAAGGGAGGGTCAAAGTCAAAGGGGCACGGAGACAATCGTTCTTCCAGAGGTCGTCTGTGGGTCACTGTTTGGTGGCCTAAAGACAAACCTGAACAGTTTCTGTCGAGCTCATTTGGGTAACAAATTCTTTTTATGTTCATGGACAAAAATTTGTGTCGTCAACAATTCTTTCAAGATACTGTAATATCAGAAGTTCTGCTTGAATATGATGGGTCAGGGTCATTTCCAGCTTAATAGTTTTGAGGGTATGTGAGAGATTTAAAAAATGATCTCAACTGCTTTACTTTGTAGACTGCAGTAGAACATAAAAGAACATATGCAAAAAGGGTATTGAAGTGCACAAAAATGTCATGCATTTTGAGGTGGCTGAGTATACTTTGGCAGCCAATTTCGATTTTTGTGTATATGTTCATTCCAGTAGAAACTTGTAGCAGGTTTTTTGATTGGTCATGTTCTTGCATTTTAACACTCCCTGAATAATAATTTGTATGTAGAAGGACTTGTGCTGCATTGTTGAAGGCATTTTACTGTAATGCATGTTCTTTTATTCCATTTCTCTCTTTAGGGGTGACATTTTGTTTTGGGATTTGAACAAAAGTGGAAAGCAGAAGTGGACTGTTTTGGATTCCACAGAATCTCACAATCGACCAGTTTACTCACTTCTTCCAATCAGAGAAAAGTTTTTCCTCACATCATCAATGGACAGACAGGTATTAATATGTTGATTTATGTTAATTACCAGATTCTGCTGGAAGCCAGCCTCATTATACCCCAGCAGCCTTGTCTGATTCAGTGAACACTAAAGGGGATTGCAACTGAGGAAAGTTGAGTTGACATAACTTACGGATTTTTGTAACTTATGGTTTTTTAAGGAAATATGTACAGTATATCAAAATGGTGCATTGTATTATGGGAACTTTGTCCTTTCACACAAGCACAACTAATTGCATCTTATTTATTTCCCTGAGTCCCTGTCATACTGCTGGATCAGCACAACAGATAGAAGCGATGGATCATGCTTTTAGATTCATCAATATCTGCAAAAATACTTTGAATGTTTGGGACATGTCCTGTGCATGTCCTGCAACTCTTTTACATGTACAGCAATATTCAGTGAGTCATGCACAACTTGGTGAAAGGTTTTGTGCATGCACAGAAATTGTAGCAAGTTGCATCAGAGATCACTGAACAAGATACTGTAGTTCTGTCTAGTTTATGTCTTGTACATGTTCATTTTAACTGGTGTACTGTATTCATTTTTTTACTCGTAGGCTTGTACTGTTTTGCTCTGTCTTCTGTGGTGTTCGCTAGTTGGTTTTAAGGGATTGGTTATTATGAAGTCAGCCCATGTGTCAGGCACATTCCAGTTTGCAAAAAAAAAGGTTTCTGCATGCTTGCATTCTCGAATTATCGAATGGATAGCTCATTTTGCTGCTGGAGAAAAACAAAATATGTACCATGTTGTGCGTTCAGCTCATCCTGTAATGTGTTGCAGGACCTTTATAATCTTGACTTTCATTGAAGCATAATGATATCTTAGGACATGAGATCTGTAATTTTCACAATATTGTAGGGGAAATCTACTACTGTATATGCCCAAATTTAAATTACACTCCAGAATCAATTTCAATGTTAAGTAAGTGACTTAATTAATAAAAACAAGGAGGACTTTTTGCAAATATTTCCCACTGTTGCATGGCATGATGAATATATATATATATTTTTTTCAAACAGCAATATATGTTAAGAATAAGATTTTGGCATGTTGTTTAAAATACTTGCAGTGAAAAATTGTTCTCTTTCATTTAAGAACCCCTTCACTTGTCAATGGAATATTCCTTTAAAGTGACCCTTGAACCACTAGCCTCTTGGTTGGTTTACTAATGAAGTTGGTCTGTTTCAGGTTTTTGTTATCGTATCGATCTAAGGAAGACTCGCCACAGAACAGCTGTGACAGTTTGTGGGGCCTCATGTTGATAAATACCAAAGGCTGTCTACGTTGAGCACAAAGCTGTGCCAATTTGACATGTGTCACAGAGGAAATTAATCAATTTGATCTCAGCCTCATTATACAGTGCACTAGCTCTGAAGCTTAAAGGATTACTCCAGAGACAATTTGAAATGGGAGAGCATACAGTATATTTCACTTCAGGTACTTTGAACCCGACACAAATTGTTCCTAAATCATACTGTGGTAGGCACTGTGTGAAGAAAGACAGCTATGGCAGGGACACGTCACCAGACAAGCTCAAGGTCGCAAAATATCTTGTAATAAGGACCTGGCAAATTACTGCAATATACTGAAGTCTCGTTGGTTAATGAAATTGCTAATTTATCCTTAAAATTGGACTTGACCAAACACTTTGTGGAAATTAAGGTCGCATTTCATAAACTATCATACATAATGTTTCTATTATGACAGTCAGGATAAGAAAAAAAATTGAAAAAAATATGTTCAAGTATTTGTTGTGTCTGTGTGACATGACATATTTCCCATTCACCACTACTAAATAGACGTTTCCTTAAAAATCCGTAAGTTTCAAAGAGAACATTCTACTGAGATATGGTTTCACCAATAGAGAGAATACAACCCTACTCCTTATGAAATTTGAAAATCTTCAGCATGCAAATCCATTTAACGAGCTGGAGTTCGCTCCAAAAATGCTGATCAAAGAATGGTACAGTAATGTGCCATTATACAGTAATACTTTAACATCTGAAAGATATATGCACAGACAAACATGTCTCACAGAAATATGCAGATACAGTAGAAACATTCAGATTCAAAAGGGAGGATTCATGTTGCTGCTTAACTTAACATTAATGTCATTCCCCCTTAATCACGGCGGAAGAACTTTGTGCAGCGTTTGTTGTTATCTATACTCACAGTTGATTCTATGGAATTTGGAGACGTTGAACACCTGCTGGTCCACCCCTACCCTTGGAGGTTTTATCTATCGACTGATTGTGGCTCCCAAGGATACCGCCACCATTGCCATGGGTGTCGGTGACAACATGATCAGAATCTGGAACACAAATGCCAGGGGGGCATCCTGTAAATCAACTACACTCTGGCAAGGTCTAAGGTCAAAGGTCACTGTGGTGAGTTGCAAAGACCCATGATGCAATAGCGATGCCATTTCTCCAATGAGGGAAAGGCAGATGTTACATTGGATGTTCTTGCTGATTATTCCATGATATGCCCATTTCTGCTGGTTTCTTTTGTAGATAGTTACTATACATACAGTCACTGCTGAATTTTGACTTATTTTACTACTTTTCCTATTAAACTCTTGATGGAATGTTTCACAACCCTACATTCCTTTCAAGGTCACAATAGGAGAGTGTATTAGAGATGTTAATGTACTATTCAGAGAGTGAAGTAAAATGAAAACATCAGAGGTAAAACGTAACAGTAACGTAATGTCAAACGTAATAGTAGACTTTTAATTTAGATATAAATGATTAGATACTGTAAATTTGAAAGAGAAAGCAAGTGTGCCACTGTACTTTTTGATACTTCCATGTTCTTCAGAAATGAAAGCATATTTCTATTAATAGTCCACATGCTTTGTTGAACACATTATTCATTCGACTCCATCACCTGCCTGGACAGTTTTTTGCAGAACAAATACACTTCGGCTGAGGTGTCACATGATTAGACTGAACACATGGCTCTCTCTTTGTTCCAATCTTGAGTTTGTTTGGCACTGACACTGCTCTGTGAAAAACCATGAATCTTATAAAGACCCGTTTTACAGTCGTGCAACAATTTTCTGTCTGCTTGCATGAGATTTATCATTCATATGTCGACCTGTAATATCTCATTGTATGTTTGCTTTCGTACTCCACAGATTTGTTGGCATCCCGAAAAGGAAGGAGTATTGGCATTTGGCTCGGAAGATGGTCGAGTTGGAATCTTTACATCCATCAATCCTTCGTAAGACTTCAGTACCTGTCATAACTTCCCACTTGTTAACATATGATCAGGATAGCCATGCAGCTGGTTCCTTGATTAATTCATTGGTGGTTGATATCTAACGTGATTGCACAGTTGCAATCCATTGCTTCACAACAAACTCTTAGCTCAACAAAAATATATTGTTTAGGGTACCTGGGCATTTGACTATCGACTGTGGGTCTTTGATTGCACTTTTTGAACCAAGCAAACACTCATTTGAGGTTTGACCCAGCTGTAAATGAAGACCCTCTATCATCTTGCTGAAAGCATAAAGAGAAGTAAATTCATAGCGCGTACTCCCTCACCTCATATAACCTATGCATTACCGTATTGACCATGGTCTAGCATCTGGCAATTTGTGTGTGCGTGTG
>VJOZ01023995.1:17048-32450 GCA_009801055.1 Stichopus horrens | reverse complement strand
TAGTCAAGTACATTATAGTGGGCCTAATGCCACTTTGCGCATTAAAGGCAAGGCTTGTCAAGTTTTAATCCAGTAGATGACTTTTCTTGACCTGAAATACAGGCCAGTTTTGTTGACTGATTTGCTCAAAAAAGTAATGCCATTTCTAACGTAGGATCTGTTTTAAAGCTTACATCATCCCAAAATGTTCTTCTTTTGTACTTCTAGTATTGAAAATACTCCACAAAAATGGAAGATGACACTCCCATCCCTTGAACCCTCCTACAGGCCAGCCGTCCAATGACAGGTAGGTGACAGGTAAGTGATGGACCTGTATCTTGTGTCAACTTGGGAACTATGTGAGAGTGTGTGGGGTTTATCCATACACAAACACAATTTTTCTCTGTAGCCAACAACCATGCATGTGGCCTAACCTCTGATTCACCATGCATCCACTGGACACTTCAATTCTCGTCTACATATACGGTACATTAAGAGACACATTTGAATGTTCTTAAAGCATAAAAATGGTGTGTGACTTTTTATTTTATTTGTATCATGAAGAATCAACCACAAGGAAATAAATTTCAGGTAATTGTCCACTTAAGTTTGTTACAGCGTGGCAAAAGTATGGTCTATGGTCTTGAATGCAGTAGCCCCTTTGTATTATTCCTAATAGCCACAATGCCACCCTATGGTACTGTGAGTCTTTCTAAAGCACTTTGGGTTAACAGCTATTTTCATCACAGGCATTTCACATATATGTAAGTCATAATGAAACAAAAATTGTAAGAACGTTGCTTTTAAACAAAGCATTTCATAAACTCATTTGATACAGTCCTAAACGATGTAAATGAGAAGGAAGTACTTACCTTACGAATGACATAGTGGTCCACTTCTTATTGCAATTCCGTCCTTAATTTGCAGTCACTTTCCATCCATAAGATGTGCTTAAACAACAGAGACTAGCATGTTCTGTGTAGTTCACCCTGGAGTGTGCATCGCTACAAACGAATGATGAACCTAAATTAACTTACCTTGGATAAGGCTGAATGCCACTGCTGAAATGCCTGTGACCTTTCTCCACTTCTGTTGGTGGCTCACTCTTAGGACGATGTTCCAGCGGTAGGTTAATGGGCCCCTCCCCTCCATATTCACGATCCATTCCCCATGGTAATCTCGGATTCTTTTCCAATGCATCCTGAAAGTGCTTGTACCTATCAAACACAGAGAGAAATGATGTGTCAATGAATGAAATTGAAGAAACCACTTGCAAATCCCAAGAACTGTCTAAAGGGATAAATGAGTAAAGGAGATTGACATATAAAATTTAGAGGCATGTCTTTATCTCTTTGTTAGTGAAAACCATGTATATCCATGGTACATTGCATTATGGGAAAAACGTGATGTCACACAGACACAACGACTTATAGATCCTTTGCATTTCTTTATAATCTTGACTTGCTTTTTTCAAACACTGTACATGGCATTTCAGTTGTAACCTTGGAAAAACTGAAACCAGAGAATTCTTTCCTCAAAACAGCAATATCTTGAGTTATGAACAAGACATCTGGTCACTGGTGTGATGTTTGAAGTGTCTACAGTGAGAAATTATTCTCCTTCATTTGAAACCCTTTACTGTAACTTGTCAGTGGAACATTCCTTCATACTGTCCATCATTTACCACTTTGTCCTCCTTCCACATATACAGTACTTGCAATTCTATAGACTGTGTGATTTTTATAATGACTCTATTGTGTTTCATTCTACTGCGCACATGCAGTATTCATAGTACAGGAAATCATTAGCAAATCTTCTTCAGTGTTGACAGTCCATAAGGTAATTACCATGTTGGATTATTAATAATTATGTTTGGATTACAATGAAGTTCGGTTACTGTTAATCAACTACATGTAATTAGATTTTATGGAGACACAAACAAAGCATGGGACTTTACAGTGATCAAGCAGTACTTAGAGACTAATCAACAAAATAAGTAAATCTACCTTTCCTTGAATTTTCACAAATTGTTTAATTACTTTCTTACTGATATTGTGCAGGCTGTTTTGTGTTTTGTTTTTTTTGCTACTGTTCAAGAGGAGGGTGCTTCAAATGTGATTTTGTGATTTTGATTTTGTGTAACCTCAAAAGTCAAAGCATGTATACCATATATACTAAATATTTGTGTTCATCATGATTGTTGAGTGCACTGTGTGTTTTCAATGATACTGGTCATGACTGCCAGAATCAATTCAACATAGGCTGGAGGGACTCTAAAATGTTTTTCCAGATAAGCAGGTGGCTGGACAATACTTTCTAAAAGAGCAGCGGTACTTGAACATGGAATGTTGTTTGACCAGTCGAAGGTTATCAATGTTTGTAAATATGGACTCTGGCCGGTAGACATTGATGGCCTTCAACCAAAAACATTCCTGCTGCAAACCTATGGAGAGGAATAAAGCACATGTACTCAAGAATATTATCTTGCTGGTGTCAACATAAGAAAAATTAAAAATTAATGGTGGTTTCCTCTCTCTACTGGGGCACTTTCTGATGTGAATTTGTCATCGACAGTTCATTTTTTACCACAAATCTAGATCTGTTAAAGAGGTATTTTCTGCTCCATTTAGAGACAGAAAGCGCAAAAAGTTATGTAAGATGTATTTTGACAAGTACCTACAGTATCCGCTTCTTCCAAATGAGTAATCAATACATGCATGAAGTCCTGCCATGATCAAATAGAAGAAAAGCCAACTTAAATGGCCAAAAATGGACTAGAAAATTTGAAAGTCTGCTGAGAAGACATTTTATGAAGATCGGACAGGTAGTATTTTTTAACTAAAAGTACTGTACCCACTCTTAAGGAAAATTCTGACTTCATAGCAAAGAATTTGGTTATTGAAAATTTCTGCTGAGCTTTTCACAATCATTGCAAAATTAATGCTATAGTAAACTGCATAGATCTGTCTTCCCACCATGTCCTGTATTACAGTACATGCTTAATCCAATAACTTGCAAAACTAATAGTTGAATCCCCCCCCCTCCATTCCTTTCCATTATGCGAACAGAATGCATTCTTGAACCATTTAGCTAATAGCTTTAACTTATGGTACATCGTTGAAAGTGCCAGATTTGATTTATCAATCAATACAGTACTGTATAATTAAAGAAGACAGGTAAATTAGAGACTAAATTCTCAACAGGTCTGCATAGATGCTGACACTTAGTGTCCCCGTACAAAGAAAAAAGAAACATTATTTTTCACTTTTACCTAGACGTTGAAGTCCTATACATTCAAGATTGCAAAAATTAAAAAATTCACATCTGCATAAATTTTGAGTCATATATCATGTGCCGCAAGTCTGGAATAGAGCGGAAGCTTTTGTAATTCATTTGTCGCCTAGGGGTGGCAAAAGGAAATTTTGGGGAAAATGGTCCAACGTGCCATCCATAGTGCCACCAGTCCTGATAGAGAGGATCAACGTATGGTAACTGGATTCTTGGAACGAAATGACTGCATACATGTATGTAAAATGATACATCCTCCAACTTCATTTTCTGTCATGTCCACAAGGAATTCCATCCCATCACACATGTATTCCATCCCATTGAACAGGGAATTCCATTCCCGGTGCAGTTAGTATCCTGTCCCTTTTTTATCCCTTGGTGTAATTTAGTGAACTGAGCTAAACAGAGGTAAATAACTTTAGGCAGTTCTAATTTATTATTGAGAGTTCATGAGAATAACTTTTCATCCTGCCCCTTTTTCTGCAGATAAATTACAAAACAATGTCCCAAAATTTAACCAGATGAAATTCTCCACCACAAAGCTGTAATTAATGCCTTTGATCAAGAAAATTATTTCATGCAATTTTATTTTTCTCCCAACATTCAATAAAACTTGAGAAGAAAAAAAATGAGACATCAATTCAATTCAGTGATGCTGTAGTGATGGGGATAATTCTGTCTTGCTGCACCAAAATAACAGTTTCTTCCTTTTTTTTAAATTCCATATCAAACAATGCAAATTGTGGATTTTTCAATTATGACAAAATACACATCAATACTGTATGTGTCTGACACAATTCATATAAAAGTTCCCACTAATTAATCAAGTCCATTTTTACACACTGCATGAGAGTGACCACTTTTGGATTTCGCCCAGACGCTAACTTTCCCTTAATTTGAGGGCATATTCCCACCCCCTCCCCTTCCTAACTCGTACTGTATGTATGCTAATTAAATGTGAGCTTGATGGCAAATTTTATTATTTGTTACACACAACATTGTTCATAAATAAATGTTTGTCTCATGTCTGTTGCCTGCCTGCATTAAAGGCTCAAATTATGGTTCACTAATGGCCTACAGTAATAGTACAAAACAAATACATTTTTCAGCAAATTTAGGTCGATGAAAACAAGCCATGTCTACAGTACTTCAAACGAAAGTTGATAGCAGACAAGAATATATTTTCTGAAAAATTTTATGGGTCTTAGACTTATAGACTACAGAATAGTATCCAAGACTTCCATGAAGATCTGTCTTCAGATCTTCCTTCGCTATTTGTCCGTTGCATCATATACTGAACCATCCATTTTACCAAGAGAGCACGTCTAAGTTTTTCAACCATTTGCTGCACACATATGAGTCATACTTTTTAATTTCCCATACTGACATTCAGTCATGATCAGTATCTTTACTTTCAAAGTGGTGCGTGATTATATTTCTATTTCAAAAAAGTATTTACTTTCATTTATATTGAGAAATATACTTGCAATTCCTACAAACTGATTGCAAGACCAACTTCCATAACTGCACATGTACCAGGTCATTTTCCTTTGCTTCTCATTCAGAGTTGCTTTAATTAAATTCTCCGTAAGTCCAGAAAGTAATAATGCTACATGGACAGCATACACGTATACTATAATTTTGTTGTCAATGCTGATGCCACGTTATGTGAAGCAGTGAGCATTATTGTCGAATTTTGCAAAATATGAAATACTTGAACCACTTGAACAACTGGTGCATTTTAGTGGAACACATCCTTTGCACCAATATCCGACAAATTTCATATTAACCAGAGCCCAACGACATAAGGTGTTGATGGGATCGTAAGAACTGGGGCAGACAGCCATCTCTGGCTTAAGTAGAGCCCTTTACTTTTCTGCAAAATAGGATCAATCACCCTCTAAAATGCATTGACCATTGTAGCAGCCACAGCCTCCTGTTGCAGATTGTTCCACTCAGTGGATATGCTAAATGAATTGCTTCCTTATACCTTATCTTCAGGGGTGCCTCTCAAACTTGAGCTGATGACCTCTTATTCTACTATCTTCTGAAAAATCGAAATGAAATTAAAACTACGCGATCAACATTTTCCAATGCCTTATCCCATAATTCTCTCAAGCCTGTGTTCATAACTGAGAGTAGACAGTTCTGGAATCAGTTTTGTAGTGTGAGCTTTTATCTTCTTAATATTACCAACATATGTCTTTCTGGAGATTTGGGCATCATGTCTGCAACAGTGCTTGAGTTGTTGTGTTACAAGTGACTATACAATTTTAGTGTATTACAACTACTTTCATGGTCGTAAGTTCTACCAAATTACCTAGTTAGTTTTGTAAACATGATGCAAAAACAGGGAACAGATCTATGCCACTGGGTGGCCCACTTATATATTTTTTTATTTTGTTTCTTTTCACAAAGAAAAGTTACTTGCACTGGCTTTAACTTATCAGTTGAAAAGTTCATATTATTTACAAATTCCTAGTATTTTATTTAAACCTGACGTATTTGTTTCTATTTTTATCATCTAATAATAGCAAAAAAAGTCTTTTTGATCAGCTCAACTCATTGGAAACATTATTTCTATTATACAGATTTTATAATTTGCTTCTTTGATGTCATTAACTTTCTGCACTTTTACTTTCTTATATTGCTGCAGCACATTTTTCATGTATACAGACGCAAAGTTTGAAACTAACTTGAGCGAAAGACTTCTTACCTTACTCCAGACACAGTTGGTCTCTGAGGTACAAGATATGGAGTAAACAGCTCACTAGACTGAAAAGTTCTTGACAAAGAATCCAATCCTTGGTGTTCACGATAAAAATGATGAGGTGCTTGTGTTCCTAAGCGAGGAACGTGGGCAACATTAGCTGCTGACATTTTATCAACGAGTTGGATGATCTGAGTTCTTAGACCGCCGTCACCACGTTACTTAATCTTTAGTTAGGCCCTAAGTTAAAGGCCAAACAAAAACAAGCAAGGAAGCTCGAGGAGTGTTTTCCTGACCACAAATCCCGATGGTCTAAAACTGAAAGTCGATTCCTTAAAAAGAAGTGGCTGGTTTCCAACTGTGGAGAACGAAGCTCCCCTCAGAACAAAAACTAAACGACTAAGGAAAAATGCGCTGCTAAAAAGAGATTATTCAGAGTGTATGGTCGACGTAAGATCATCGGATGTAGGCCTGTAGCCGGTGTATGTTTTATACGGCCTAACTTTAGTCTGGCTATGATTAGTGACAGCTCGATCTAAAATTGAAAAAGGAAAACAAAACTGTATTATATTAATAAAGTTGAAGTGCTTTTCCTCGATACATCAGGGTACTGTCAATCCAACGAGAGAATTTGACTTCCTATGGGCCCTTGTAATCATTCGTATGGTGAATCGCAGGGTCCACACTATAGTCAATGGGCTGTAGTCTGCCCTATAAAATCCCTGTCACTATGCATTATACAGTGGTGACTAGACTGTACATGTGTGAACGGACCACGGCGTGAAGCGCTTACAACTATACCAGTTGTCAGTGTCACGCGCGACTGCGTTTGGAATAGCGTCGGTCACCTAGGCAACTAATCCACCTGTTGCGGCAACGTTTATGGGAGGTATGTTTACTTATGTAAATTATCTTGCCGTGACCTTCTAGTACAGTGACCGTCTTTTGTAGTAAAGTGACGATCTGTTCTTATGTTTACAGTATTTATTTGAGCAGGACAACAGGGTTTTTTTTTTTGTAACAAAAGCTCATCTGGAGGGAAGAGTCCAAAGAAACATAGCCCATTTTCAGACCATGACGGCAAATCCATCTTACAATTTAACGCATTAATGCGTCTTAATGGTTTGCATAGAACAAAACTGTATGGTGAATAGAAGTTGAACAAATTGGTTCGAAAAATAGCACATGTTTCGAAAGGCACAGCCTTCATGATCGTGAGGTAGGGCCTACAAACTGAAATGGGGAATTGTAATAAATTACAGAAATTTGTAACAAATTGCAAGGAAAAGTAGTTAAGGAAGTTATGCTGTCTCCTATACTTGATTATACACCACTATTAGATAAAATACCTAATACTTGACATACACGTACATGGACATGTTCACGGTGCATTTCTGTATATCTTTCTTCTCTCTCTTTTGTAACCTTCGTTTAACTTTTGTCGATTGTTTCATGACGATTTTATAAATGCCTTCACAAGACATTCTGAGTTGAAGGTTTGAAGATTATTTTACTCATCATACTTATTGCACAGTTTATTATGCCATATTCTTGTATTACTCAAATAAGATTTTTTTAAAGCCATCGCACCTTGCCTCGAAATGCGATCACTATATTACTATTGTGAGGGCCCCTGTCTGTAAAAGTCTCCACACAACATGCTGTGCATGAAAACAGTAAACTTTTCGGACTTTTATAAATATTTTAATTTGCCGGGAAGGAAACACAAACAAGTTATGTGAGTTAATAAAATAAAAATAGCAAATAATTGCAAAAAATGACTATGACTTCAAATTAAGTGAATATCATTCAACAATATCTCAGCAATTAAACAAGCCATGTACATGGGAGTTGGATGAATAGGATGTCTTTTCCATCCTCTTACACATATTTTCGTGTGATTCTTACGTATTCTACGATTCTTACGATTCTTAAATATTATTTAGTTTCCCCTGCATTCTTTTTATTACTTTGATTCAGGACTTCGTGCGAGATAAACTGCTGAGGTAAATCAGTCCCCCTTTGAAAAAAAGAATCGAAATAATAAATCGAAAAATAAAAGTATGAGCCTGAGATTAAGAGAATATGCTTGGAAATATGCCAGAACATTTCAGTCCTTTCGGCCACATATTTCCATGAAGAACTACACAGTACGCATGTCAGTACTATGGCCTCACCCGTAATTAGTTATCCTTCTTTTCTTCCATTTAGGATAACGAAGGAAAAATATTGAACTGCCTACAAGAAGTGCGGGGAAGCATTTGGTCAATTTATTACCATACACTAAATGTCGTTCAATAAACAACCCTAATTTCCTGTATTGGCTAAGATTTTAGGAGAGGGTCTGTTGCCGCTTTAATCAATCATTATTTTAATCATTATTGTTCAATTATTGTCTTATTAAATGACCTATATCAACAAATTAAACTTTTTGGTGATAGCTAGGTCAACACCAAAAAGATCAAAAAACAAAATGGGGATAACGAGGACATAGACTTGATACATACATAACCCTGGACGTCATCAGGACTTGTGAAGTTTCACATCAGCCGAAGTGAAACTTCTCAATTGATGACATGCATCCTGCAATAAAAAGAATCCCATCAGTTCCGTTACAAAGCCATGCCACTGTACTATGGTTAACCAGAAAGCCAAAAGACTTTGTGATTCCCTCTCACTACATCTCAGCATGACAACTATGAGATCAACCACAGTCATTCATCTTGAAGCACACACTAGGTTTCAAAAACGTTAAAAGGATGTATTCAACATGGGCAATACACATGCTACGTATGAAATCCCCAATAGTTAACCGTCCTGAAGTGCTTACAACATTTTGACTACTGAATACTGAACTACTGAATATAAGTATTGACCCTTCGACCTCTGGTGACTCCAAATCACCTTTGACCTCCACCAAAACCATCGGTATCATTTACTCAATATTGGCAATCCACGTGCTAAGTATAAAATACCCTCACGGTTAACCTTCTTTAGATATAGTCATGGGCGTCGATTTGATATTGAAAGTGTAGGGGGTGGCATCCGCCGACCCAGTTTGTTTCCCGAAAGTGGTGTAAGCCATGACATAAGTTTTGTGGAATGAAAATATGGAGGTGGGAAGGGGGGAGTGCTGGCACTACTACCTAAGGGGAGCCCCACAATCGGTTGACCTCTGTAGTAGTTGTAAGCAGTTTTATCTCATTGAGTACAAGAATCATTTGGTCTTTACTGGAGGTCAAAGATCACTCGATGTCAGCAAAGGTCAAATTTTGAAAATCTTGTGGACATAATCCCAGGAAAGGAAGCTTGTACCTCTCTCATAATTCATGCAAAGCATGGGTAGCCTTTGACACACACTAATTCAGAAAGAAAATGCTCATAATCAAATCATCGAAACCACAACGCATTTGTGCATCCTGCTTTTTCTCTCATTACGCTACGCAAGTCTATGTAAAGAAAGTATGCGACCTTAATAGAGTCATTACTTCCCCCATTTTAATCCTTTGCTCATTCTACATACACTAGTGGCAGGGGAATAAGGTGCCCCTGGTCTACTGCTGCAGCTGACGTTATTCTGCTTTTAAGTAAGACTTACCCTCAGTTGTAGCTAAAGAGGAAAATAGGTAAGGAGTTTGTGGTTCCGAGCTGTCGATATAACGAATGTGCACAACTCTAAAATATTTTCCATTTTTGTGATGAATAGAAATGGAGGACAAACATCAGGGTTGGTCTTATTGTACCTATTCCACTGCACCCGTTTTACCATTGTTATATGCAAGGAACCGCAAATCTTCTGGGGTTTCGTCTCTGGACCCCTAGAAGAGGTGCCACAGCTGGCCCCAACCCCCGGTGACCCCGAACACCAGGTAGACTTGCTAGCAAGTTCGCGTGCTCGTTTTAAGGTTACACAAAGACTAGAAAGGTTTTCCAACAATGTTGGGAGGGAGGGGGGTATATTCAGCTGCAAACATTTGCCAGGTGCTCAAAACATAAAAGAAGATGCATGATTCACTTATATGACTGTCATATGACGTACTGTCGCCAGCCATCTGATGTATTTTATCATAGATGGAATTTGCTGATGATTGAGAAATTGCAGACATAAGATAATTATTTAAAGACTGCTCTACCTGCAGCTTAGAACGCATGGAAAGTGCTGTTTACGGCCACCGAGGGGGGGGGGATTTAAATTCCAAAATTTGCTTGTTAATTTCTGCTAAATTTGTTTTTTCTTAGCACATAAATTAGACATTTACCACTTCCACTAAGAATAATGTATAATGCTGCATACATTTTTATTTCAGGTTAAAAAAGTGTTGGACAAATGTGTTAGTGTCCCCTCCCTCCAAGAATTGGAGGGTACATGCCTCCCCAAATCGATGCCCATGGATGTACTATTTACAAGGTTTTAAAAGTTGATCTATGGTGACTTCAAATGACCTTTAACCGAGACAAAAACCATAGAGATCATTTACTCAGTATGAGCAGTTCACTCATAAAGACATCAGTCAAGGTTACCCTTCTGGAAATATTTTTTACTAAGGTTTTCAAAATTTGACCTCTGGTGGCCTCCAATTACCTATGACCTTCAAAACAACATCAATAATCTACTCAGTATGCCCAATCCACACATCAAGTATGACATCAGTCATGTTTACCTTGCTGGAGATACTGTTTACGCGGTTTTCACATTTTGACCTCCAGTGACCTTTGAACTCCACCAAAAATATCAGAAATCCTCCATTCAGTGCGGCTAACCAACACATCAAGTATAATAACATCAGTCCCGGTTTACCTTCTGAAGATAATGTTCATAGGGTTTTCAGTTTGACCTCTTATGACCTTTGACCTCCACTAAAAATGAGAGGGATAATCTACTCAATATTACTAACCACACACCAAGTATGAGATCAATCAAGGTTATGCTTCTTGAGATATTTTTTAACAAGTTTTTCTTACTTTGACCTCTGGTGGACCTTGACCTCCACAAAAACAAAAGGGATCATCTACTTAGTACCAAGTATGAGATCAGTCATGGGTAAAAGCAGTGTAACATACCCACACGACGTCAGCGCATAGATTCCTTGCCTGCCTTCTCAAGGCATCAAGAACTAAAAATATTTCAACCTATGAACAAAATTTCTGGGATTTCCAATAAGGAGCTCGTTCCAACAATTGAGGCATAATGTTAAAACAATAACAGGCAAATAGATAACTGGCTTGGAAAGGAGACTTACTGCACAGGGGCTTACATGAAAGTCATTTTTCTCATTGTACTTGTTTTGTGCCATTGATTTTCAATTTGTTTCCTATGATGATATCTGTAACCTCAGTCTGGCTTTGTCCATAGAAACTTACGGGGTGAAAATTCAGAAGTGATTGGCATCGTTTAAAACACTTTTTCTTTGTTCTGGCTACAGAGTATGGCTATAGAGTACTAATTCAGGCCGTAAAGGGCAGTTATTTTAAGACACTAAGTGACCACTCAAGTTCACTATGGGTGACTACTGACTAAACAGTTTTGGATCAACTTTTGTCTTTTTTCACAGGGTCAGTTCTGATAGGAAATCCTTACTGTGATCCCGCCAGGGATCGAACCCTAAACCTCTTGGTCGGTGGACTACATTGCTTCAGATGCCTCCACTTTTATCCATTCTGTCCCAGCATCCACTGAGAGTGAGTAACCTTTTCAAATTACGAATGTCAGACATTTGGACACCACAAAGATTCACAAAAGAGACCGACAAATAAGATTTGACACCCCTTCATATTTTGTATATTCGTATCTTCAATTGGGAAACAAAGTCCCTTCAAAAAGGCATATTAATTTACACAATGGTTGACATTAATTGTCTTAAGCATCACAGAAGAAAATACCAAAGCCTTGTCAGGGAAAAGTCACTGGGACAAGAAGCAATTACAACAGACGAAAACTGAAAACTAACAAGGTTAAAAACTACGGAATAGCTCCATTATTTTCCTCTAAATTTCATTACATACAACAAAAGAAAATACACAGAAATGACGAGACAATGAAAAGCTGAGTACAAGACACAAAACAGAAAATGGAAACAGCAACTTGGTTAGCGACTCAAAAAGGGTGACAACAGCTTTTTTTTCATTTATTATCATAAAAACATTAAAACTACTTTTGCTTACTCTGACACTTTTGCAAGAAGCAAAGAGAGCTGTTGCACGGACAAACTTACTGCAACATTGCAATGAAACGAGCTTATCGTTAACAAATGGTCACAGACAGGGAAACATATTGAGAACATGCACCTCTCTAGAAATAATTGCTACTCATTTGAGACCACAGACACAATTTCAAAGGCCTCTTCGACTTACTAAGGCTCGATCGTTAGTGATGTTCATGGCAGGGTGGATGTTGCGAGGTTTGAGACGAAACATTAAAAAAATCAACTTCACTTAAAACGAGCAAATTTTTTGCCAAAAAAGTTTTGACCAACTCTACATTTTGCTACGTACTAACCAGTATCTACAAGGAACTTGTATCTGCAAAGACGAAGAGCAAGGCCAACATGGGCCTTACAGACAGACAAACATACAGACGGACACTCAAATTATCGAGATATCACCCTTCATTGCTGTTTTATCTTTTTTTTTGTTTTGTTTCTTTTTACATCAAATCAGTCTGTCCAAAGAATGGTACAGAATTTTATGTTCAGTTTGGCATTGATCCAATAAACGTAGACAGAATGAGGTACATAATTGAAGTATGCAGTGATTATTTTCATTTTAATTTATTAATCAAGTCTAAGCCCAGAGATGGTGTAGACTAAAAGAGAATGAATTTTACCTGAAATTAAAACTTCCATCGAAAATAAATGCATGTTTCCAATAAATTTATGCAAAGTTAATAAAGAAGTACACAACTGGACAGATCAAAAGGTTCTGAGTCAAGTCTTGCCAAGGTCACTCAGTTCAAAAATGCAGCTACAGACACTGGTGACAGGAAAGGCACAGGAAACCTGTCTTCCTTCTTCAAATGAGAGAGACAATTTAGTAAAGTGGGGAAATGCATAGTCATCAATGATAATCCTTTAGCAAACGTTCACTCCCCCTTCTATTCTCTCACAGAATTAGCATGATAAGAGTCAAAATGTCAAAATGCAGGACCCTTAGATCCCTTGGCAATGTGCTTCTTTTGTAACTAAATGCTAAACCGTTTCATACAAAAGAGCCTTTGCAGCAAAGTGGAGCCACGTCATGTTTCTAAATTATTCAGCTATGCCTTTTGAAAGCAACGAGAAAACTTGACAAATATTTCCACAAAAATATCTGTTTGTCGATATCTCTTGCTCATGATTTTATCTTGCAGTGAAGGGTCTTCACGGATCGGCTTTAGTACCAAGACACGTCTACGACATGTATGACCACAGAAAGACGGTAGACAAATGTCAGAGAAGAGGGGGTGGAGGCTGGCAGCAAAGGTAATAAAATGAATGTCTCTCGGTGATATTTTCTACCAATTACATTACGTTGATCAAGGTTTAGTTTTGAAAGAATGGATGGAAACAACTGGGTATGCGTTGTAGGGGAGGGTTGATGGTGCAAGTTGTCGAACAAAGTAAGGGAAAAAAAAATTCAAATGGGGAACAAATTAATGTAAGAAACCACAAACATAACAATCTAGACCTTAAAAAAGAAATTAAAGTTGCATGTTTTCTCTCTCCTTCTCTCTTTCTACCAAACAATACAAAAACTTTTTCGATGAATAAGTCAGGTTTGCAAACTGACGGCAGATCGTAGTTCAACCTTCCTCTTCTTCGTCCTCTGACTCTGATTCTGAAAGATACAAAAAAAAAAACGGATTCAGAAGGAGCATTCCAAACAGCTCAGATATGCTTCCAATAAGTTAAGAGTAAAACTGCCACTATACTTGCTCCCCTTTCATTTCAAATGTCGGTTACAGAGAGGCCGTGTGACCACAGACCACAAGCAATAAAAGGCGCTGCATTTTGATTCTATATGTATCTTGGATGGCACGCCATGATACTAGTATTCACATTAGTGGTACCTGATGACATTACTTGAGTTGTCTGCTCTAGTTTAACAGAGTGACAGTTCTAACACAACGAAAACATTCTCTTGCGCCCAATGTCCTTATATTCTGTGATATTTACTTCAATTTGTTTTTGTTACTTCCACCAACAATCTGGGGGGGCATGTTAATAACACGCAGTGTCAGAGACCACCAGGTCACCATTTAGAACCTGGAAAGTTTTTGCATAACATAATCTACCTGTTACATATTTCAATCAATGCTTGTCAGAGTTACAATATTTGTGCTTGGTATTTTCTTCTTTTTTTTTGGGGGGGGATGTTTTTCTCCTTCTGTGGTGCAGTGTACAAATCCGTGGAGTACTACATACACTGGTTGCAATGAGCAGCCTTGAAAGATAATAATTTCAATGAAGTGGATAGCTTCATCTTTCCCTAGCACTGACAGGCACAAGATGAAAGGTTCCAAAATTATCAAAAATGTAAGTTAATTAATCAAATTTTATTACCTTCTTCAGCATTTTCCAACCATTCCACAAATTCTGTCATCTGACTGACGAAGAAACTCTTGCCTTTGGGAGAGTGAGCCTCCTTGTACCACTTGATGATCACATCTTCTGATAAAACATCGGCTACGAGAGGGGAAAATAAAGTGAGAAAGAAAAAAGGTCATCAAGCAAAATATTTACTACATGAAAGCCAGGAATTGCTCTTTGTGACGCAGACGGATAAAAAAAACTGGCCGAGCTTGGAGCTGATTCATCTGATAGCATCAGGCTTTTGCATATCAGTCGTAAACTTAGCTGTTAGTGACAACTGCCAAATTAATCCTGAATTTTAGACACTGACAAAACTGTTCACAAAATGACCAAATCCCATCAGCCTCATTAGATCAGATGTACTTCCAGTAGGAAGAAGTCAAGAGAACTGTCTGCATCATCTGGGAAAATGGGTGCAACAGCTTAGTCGAGAACAAACATTCACTACTTGGCACAAGGCCAGTGCTTTTCAGTGGTCTTCACCGATGGATGGGGGGGCAGGTGCTACAGCCAAATGACCACTTTACTCGCCACTTGACGACGTTTGCTGCTTTTATTGGAGCAAACAAACTCCTCGTGTTACTGCATGGTAATATTCCGCACAACTCCAAGCATGTTCTGCTTGTACTTACATTGAATACAAACTCACTTTTATAGAGAAGGACAACCATCTTCTGGAACCATTTCCTGAACTGGCTGTTTTCATAGCAGTGATCCTGTCGATGAGACCAACGAAGTAAAGAAGTTAAAATCTACACAATCTCAGGACAAAAGATAAATAAAAAAAAAATAAATAAAAAAAAAATTAAAAATATATAAGACTTAAGCATTTTTTCTTCCATTTTCTTCTTTTTTTTT
>VJOZ01023937.1:0-15892 GCA_009801055.1 Stichopus horrens | reverse complement strand
TGACTTTTATCTGACTTTCCCCTACTGAGTTTGAGGGTACCTAAGCAAGTGATGCAGATGCACACACATGCATATGCCAACCTGACTGCATAGGTTCCTTTGCTGATGCAAGAAACCAAAAAATAGGTAAAATAAGTCTTTTTGCAAATTATTGACAAGAAAAAGTGCCTGAAAACTGGAAAAGGTACATCATGGTTTTGCACACGGTACTTGCATAAATTATAGATGTTTTGATCCTTTGTTTGGATTGGTGGGCAGTAAAGGTCTTCCTTTTATTTGCTGTGATTGATGTGTGTTGCAGTANNCATGAAAGAAGAAGTACAAAAGAATGTCAGGTGCCAACTAAACTGAGCGATCGTAAAATGTTCAATTAGCTCAATGGCATTTCATCAACTTAATTAGTAGATTCTTATTCAATAGCATTCACCTAACAACATCACTCAACTAATCCTTGCACAAATACGCTCGCTAAGAACAATACTTTGATTTCAAATGTTTTGCAGTTCACATTTTCATTTGTTACACATTTGCTTTTTAACACAGTTAACAATGAATGGCATGCAAGTGAACTAAGTGACAGTAGCCCAATATTTTGTCAACTCCAGGTACATGGGCCAGATTCAAACTTCTCTGATTGTTGTTGGAAACCTCTTCAATCACAATTTATCTGTTTCTATTACACATTCAGGATAGTCTCACAAAGGAACTTTTAATAACCAGAAGTATTGAGATTCAGCAGCTTTGCAGCTTTAGTTATGTCATTTGCCTGAAAACATAGAACTAGATTTGGCAAAATAACACATCTCAGGGCATAACCAAGTTATCTGAAGTCGGTGTTGTGTTGACATTATTTTCAGTTATTTTCCCTGTAATTATGAAGTTGACTTTTTTCCTGATTTCTTTTTTTTNNTGACAACTTGGCATCACTTAATCCTTTGACTTCATGGTTTATTTTATGAACAAATGTCAAGTATAAACTGAATAAGTTTGAACACTATCTCAAAGTCTACATGTAACTGCTATAGCCACTTACAGGAGAGTAAGGTGTTGTACTTCTGTGGTGCCAGGATGGCACAAACTGCCTCCTCTAATTGGGTTATTTCTGTTATTAAATCAGGTGTACTGTGTTATCTGAGTGTTTCAAAGAAGGTAAAAAAAAAATCACCAATTGCCAGATTTATGGGGATAGGATGGAATCGTTCTGAGAGAATACAAGGGTTCATGTGACTGTGATTGTTACTTTTAAGTTGCATCCAAAGAGCTAAATTGAGGCAAAAGGCACTTTGTGGGCCAATTAACTTATTTGGGAGAAGGGAAACGGAAAGACATTTGACCTGCAGCTCACCCCTTTCCTCACCAGTTACACCACTGTTTGTTCTGCAGACAAAAGTCATTGACATTTTCATGATTATGAACATCTAAAACCTATTTTAAAGATAGCTATCCTTCATGCTTCAATTTCCTTAGAAAGGGGAGTAGCTACCCTGAAACAACCAAGCACAGCAATTAGTGTTCTTAATATACCCCACACAAAAATATGATGACCGTACTGTTTTGGACTGGTTGAACAATTACATCCAACCAGCTTGGGGCCAGAGAAAAAGAGGACAGGCTAGGCAGATAATTTGACCAGTGTCTAGGTATACATCAAACAATAGTTAAAAGGAAAATAAAAAAAAAACACAAAAGCTCTTTGTAATTCAAATTTGTTTTATTTACATACAGAGAAACGAGTCTCTTTATCCAATATTCAATGAACCTTCATTACAAAAAAAAAAGAAAAAAAGAAAAAAAAATTGCTTGCCAAGGAATGGGTAAGGAAAGGTCAGCAATAAAACCGCCTTTCAATATATATATAATTTTTTTTTTGTTTTTGAGTCAGGCAAGTGTTCCCCTGATATGTTGTCTTTGTTTTCATATTTCATTCAAACAAGGAAAAAGGAGATAAAAACATTTACAATATGACACACCATTTCAAGAAACTTGCAAAAAATGAGCCTTTAATTTACATACTATTCAAATGCATGATATTTTTTTTCTATCTTCATGGGGGCTTATATAAACATTTGCATTGCTTAGGAGGTACATATACAAACATGAAATCAAACAAAGGGAGGAAAACCCCACCATTAACTCTTATTGGTTAGCAATTTCCCCCACTTTTTGCCCATCATTTTCAAACCCCTGAACTACTTCCAGCTTGACTCTTTCTATGTATTTTTTATATCCTCTCATATTTCACTTCATTCTGCAACTCTTCCTCCTCAAAGACTTGTTTTAAAAGACGATAACTTGATTGATACAAACTGGAAGGCAGCTTTTCTCCTGTTGTGATCCTACTAGTTATGCAACTGTTTTGTTTAGGGTGCTGCCAAAATACTGAGACCACTTATTCAACCTCAGATATCACTTCTCAAATGAGGACTAGGGTTCTGCATGAAGCTTGTTGCTGTGTAATGAAAGTGGCTGTTGGTTCTAAATCATCTATGAAGGCTAAAATAAACCGAATACAAATTTTAGGGTAGCACGCTTATTTCTATCACTCAGCATGCTAACCACAGCTACTGACAATGTCAACACTCTCCAGTCCACTTAGCTGTGATATATCCCTGAACTACAGCATAAAATTCCAAAATGCCTCCAGATTTACATGGTACTGCATGACTGCTTCATATACGACCTTCCAGGATTTTAGTCAAAAGGTAATCCAGAATATTCCACCCTTTTTTTTTTTTTCCTTTTGTTAATTTTCATCCCAAATCTCTGACTTGATGCAAACTTGATACTGTTTTACATATTAAAATTTAGTTCTAATTACATGAAAACTATGAAACACATGGTAAGCAATTAAAGGCACTCGTGTGACAATAGAACATAACATTATAATTCTTTCCCCACTTTCCAGGCCTTCATTGTATGTTGATTCTTGGTGCAAATCAGTGAAAATGAAAAAGAAAAAAGAAGCCAAAAATGCACATTTTCACACACAACATTCCAAACAAAATGTTTCCCGCATGATCCAGATGCTGCTGTGATTTGCAAAAAAACGACCTGGCACCTGGGTTTCAAGCATATATCTGACTATTCTTGAACTCCATATAGTACGATTCCTCCAATATTTTTGATCTTCTCTTAAAATAGGAGGAGTCTAAATAGACTATGTAGCAGCTGGATCAATCCTAGCCTCAGTGAGATGCCTTAACAAACAACCACTTAAGTCTAGACCAACTACTACTACCTTGGTCTTGGTGGTCTTAAACCACCCGGCTACGAACCTATCACTGGATGCTGCTTCATCAAAACATACAATAACAAGTGTGCAAGACCACACCAAGCACACTGTTAATGCGACATGCAACATACAGAATTTGAGGTACATTCAAATTGAGAGAAAACAGCGTCATTTCTACACTAGGTGGTCAGGAGTCATTGGAACAATTTGAAAAGATGTCAAACAGGAATTGTCTACTTCCAATTGCTAATACCAGTGCAACTAACGGAGGGCTTGCCACTGTGCTATTTGTTGATGGAACAAAACCTAACACCCTGACGGATTGTTATGCCTCAGCTTGAATGTTGTGGTGAAGCAAATAACCACGATGTGTTGGTAACTTTTTTGACACCTCAGAATTTTGCAGTGCTGCTGAAAATGGAGGGAGTGCAATGAATCTGTCGCTCCCCAAGTATAAAGCAACCTGTACCTCCTAAAAGCACTGAAAGACAACAGCGGTCTCTCAGCAACGATGATCGGACATAGCTGCTGAGAAAACTCAGCGGATGATTTGAAAACTTGGTGGTCAAATTCAATCTAAACTGTTTTGTACTTCAAAATGACACCCACTTCAGAATTCCAGGAAGAAACAAAAGATGATCTTTGAGATTATTTTCACAGCAATGAAGACAACGTACAGAGGCGTTCAGTCACACAACAATAGCAGCATGGTAGTGAGTTAATCAAAGAAGGCAGTTAAAGAGGAAAAAAAAAAGAAGATTGAATTAAAACTTGATAAAATCAAAAGAACCAATCAACGAGCCAACAGATCTTCATAATAAGTACATATGGATCAGTCTAATTTACTACTCCCACTGTCAGGACACGAGGGATGATCTAGAAACACACCCAGTATCAAGTCCATCACGGAGCATCATGCATTTGAGAGAGTGCGAAACACTTTTCTGATTTGACTGTTCCAGTGCTCCTCCACACTGTGATGGAGTTATTACATTATTTAATGCAAAAAATACATTTGGAATATGAATGGTCATTGGGTAAGGTAACTAGGGGTGGGGTGTGAGATTTCAGCTATACATCCTTGTTTGACTACAGAGAAAGGCACACAGTATTTTCCACAGTGAATGATACAGATAGCTAACACGTTAACACCCTAACACATAGCTGAGACGTTGCAGTGATAATGGAACAAATTGCTTTGATATACCATAAAACAACTTTCTTATTAAGAAAAAATTTCACGAACAAGTAAGGACTCGAAATGGTTACACTGGAGAAAAACCGAACCCTTAAGGCTTAAATCAGTGTAAGGACCAAGTTCGTAAAAGGATTAAGAGATAAATTAAAGGTTTGTAGTAAGAATACAGATGAAGATACAGCCAAAGGGGAAAGGTGTGGGAAGGTGAGTGATGGGGGAGTGTTCGAGCTATAAATGAAACAGTCATCAGCTGGGTATTGTCGCAGACTCGATGTTTCATACCTGTGATTTGAGAGCTGTACAGAAATGATGATACAAGAACATGACAAAGAAGTTGCTTCTGGCAATTCAAGCAATGATTACATAAAAAAAACTATACAACACTGTGTGAGTGCACAACAGACATATATCAGAATACTTCACTGACAACATTTAACCCTGAGATGGAAGCAGTCAAAGAGACCAAGATGACTGATTTACTCTATCAAATTGCATCTCTCGTTATAATAGACATTGAGACAAAAGTTCTGCAACATTGATGAGATTTTTTATTTTTGTTTCTTTTAATTTTACTGCTGTAGTTGATGATAGCAGAAAGTGAGAATCAGAGACAGATCTGTGACATTAAATTGATAGTAAAAACCTAGACTATGATGATGGTTACAAAAGATATACAAAAAAATTATACATTTTGCACAAAGGAAGCCTATCAAACAACTTAGAGTATTTCACAATATGCAAAAAAGGTGGTAGCTTGTACAAATCGCAAAGGCTAGAACAATAGATCAGAACTCAGCATTCTTATGCTAATATTCTCTGATGTAAACTATGAAGTAAAATCCTTTGGACTGAATGAATAAAAGGTATCCAAACTGCTTTTAATTCTTGAAGCTACCTAACTTGACAAATCATGTGTACTCATATGAGAGCTACTAAAATGTTGAGGCATAGGTCCCACAAAGAAAGGTTGAAACTATTTGCACAAATAACGGGCCAATTTTGGAGAATAACCTCCGTTATTTGCGAGAACCCAATCCCTGAACCTAACCATAACCCCAAAAGATGATGCCTGATTGGCTACAATCTAATGTGTGCCAATAAGTTGTTTTTATTTATATGAATTTGTTCAGGCGAACAGCAACTAATGAAATGTTTGGGAAGATCTGTCAGGGTGGCAACAATTGCTGATATCATACACTTATAAACATATGCCATTAGCTGCTGACATTTTGAAGGCATGGAAACAACTGTACCAGTTGGAGATAAACATACTGTATCCAATGAATAAAAGAAGTTTTATCTCGATTTGGGACATCCAAGTAGGCACCCTGCCACCCACCTTTAACCCCTCTTGAGGACCTCCAACGGTCACGTATCATTACATCGAGCAAAACCAACCCCCAAATCTAGTTAATCTATTCAGTATTACAAAGAATACGAAGTGCACACGCGTCCCTACAGCATCACCTCCTCGATATTAAAAAATGAAACTTAAAGAATACTGAGAGTGAGGATTGCATGATATAATCTTCATCTAGTCTTTGGTCTATAACATAAACTCAACACACTGTCAAAATAGCTTCAAGCATCACAATGACATCTCAAGGGGGCATCCTCTCAATCATCATTAAAATTAATCACAGCGATAGTATGCCACTGCCAGTTTGCCATTGTTCTGCTTAAAAAGTATCCAGCGTTTCTTGCAGATGGATAAAGCAAATCTCTTCACCCACAAATGCAGAAAACCTTTAACAGTGTAACCCTATCGACCAACTCCCTCCCTTTCGACGACTGAACTGAAATATGAGAGAAGCAAGTCGAGGATTTGGCTGCTATGGACTATGTTACTGTACCAAATACAAAAGAAAAAATTTCTCCTTTTGAGTTCTTGACAGGAGTGAAGCCTTGTAGATAAGGCAATCTTCCTTAAAATCAATTCTGAGAATAATTTCATGTACAAAAAAACGAGAAGAAAATAAAAAATGATAAAAAAGATTATCAAATCAAAACCAAAACCTGAGCAATTAAGTTTTCTGGATAATTTTAGTCTCATCATGTACACTCAACTGTATTTACTTTCTCTAAAAACCATTTAAAATAAGACTTTCTTTAATCAGCTAAATCTGTAACTTAAAGACATACTGACACTCAGTTCATGGCATAATTCTGGCACGACGAGTCTATACGAAACTTGAGGGAAGGGCAATATGGATTCCAACAGGAGTTTGAGGGTCACCATCGGGAGCACTGTCACAGAGCACAAAAAACAAAAACAAAAAAAAGACAAATTACCGTGAATCTTGGAAATATGGAGTTACAGACCCCCCACCCCAAGACAGACACCTCACACACGATTTTTGCCAACTTCTCAACTTCTGAATTTTCCACTACTAATGTAAAAAGTACCTTAGTAACACTATGGTGCACAAATAGCAGTATCCAAACAGCATTTCATTCTCGACTCAGGGAAGTGTCTCTACAGAGCTTTAGGGTTTATCTGGTATTCTATCATTGATTTAAATGCAAAAGTACATCAAGTGTGACCTCTGAACCCACTATCTGATCTGATACTTGAGAAATGAATGACGAGGTATTGCAATGTTCTGAGTATCAGTCCACCAGGGCCATTATCATTATCAGAGAGTGGAAGCATCCTCTGAACAAAACACCCTCTCAAATCAGAGACACAGGGAAGTCAAACATTACAGATATATATTTTTGAAGCAATCACCTCTTGTTTGGTCATTATTGTGTATGAGACTTCACTGACTTGGGTTGATTACTCTGTTGCTGGGTAGATGTTGATGTAAACATTAAATCCGAATGACTGCTTTACTGCTTTACTTTTTCTCTAAGAAGCAAATATGACCAAACAGATGGACATTTTGCTTAAACAACGGCCCAGATCACAGGGCAATATCAGTGAATAATCATGGTCATGGTTATCTCAGGCAACTTACTACACGTTGGCCGGTCTAGGCAAAACAATTAACATGATAGCTGACAACTAAAGAAGTTGAACTTAATAGCACAAAGGGAAAATGATAAGTTCCTAAGGAACATCAAAGCAAATATCAAGATGTTAATATCCAACTTCTGACAGATCAAAGAGATAAACAACATAACCATTTGTCATCTTCCAATTTGGCAGATGTTGTGGCTGTAAAATTTCTTTGGACCCAAGACAGAGATACTGGTGCTCCTCTAATGTATCTTTGATTTGAATTAAGAGGCATTGGTCAAATGTTTTTACTGAAAAAGGACAGCAACATTCATTCAACCTGGTAGAAATAACAAACTGTAAATTTTTGGCAGCCCTTTGGCATCATTTGCAAGGAAAAATCCCAATCCAGTCATTGGAAGAAAGTCCATTAGTCGGGAATATTGCTAACAGTGTAATTGTGACACACTATGTCTTGCCATATGTCTGTCTCGTCAAGTGTCTTTCAAACAAACTAACTGCGAGGTCTAATGTGGTCCATTAAAACATATTTCTCAATGGACATTTGAGAAGAGACAAGGAACAGGTTGCTAACAGATATACTGCACCTGACTACTCATCATTTCCATCACATCTAACTACCATCAAAGACAAAGATGATGTCAACTGGTTGAGTGATTCGTTGCCATCACCGTATACTCTAAAAAGATGGATGCAGGATGACTGACGGGGTGGTCATGTGGGTTCTAGTTAGAGCGATATTCTTGGTTTCTTGCTAGGAGGACTGTTCTCATCTTCTTCCTCTTCCTCTTCCGAATCTTCATCTGGATAGTCCACGAGACCGACTACGCTTCCCTGGAAAGATTTGAGAAAATCACAGCATATTTCACCCTGGTTTGTCACATTCCATAAAAGGTAAACACAATGGGAAAATAGTTGAGTCTGTGAAAACTTTCAGGATAAGCCACTGGCCAATATCATCCACAACCACATAACAGGTACAATTTGGTTCTATATATATTACTTAAAAGCACCCATGGAATCGAAATTCTGGGGGTCAGAACATGATGAGTGTATTCCTCACAAGATTTATAGATATTACAAAATGGTTACCTGGTTTTCTTTTTCCACATAGATCATCTTTACATGTAAAAAAGGTGTGTCACTTTAAACACTGTTTCTAAACAAAAATGAGAAACGACTGAATGCATGCATGGCCGAGCAAATGGAGAAACTCTTGTTGGCTCAGAATCAATTACATGAAAATGGTTGTATATGTTACCTTAGAGGGGATGCTATTGGACTTTGTCTCTACAGGGTTGATGGGCTCTCCTTCTTTGGTTTGACTGGTGCTGGAGTTATTTGCACTTGTGTTATTGGTCTCTTGTAACTTAGGTTTGGACAGTATGGTTAGACTTTCCACCGCAGGGGTACCAGGCCTGATGGGCGTGTCCGGCCTTGTCGGCGAGGATGCATTACTAATGTTCCTTATGGGGCTCATCACGGCAGCCTGGTTGTTTTTGGTTGGACTGTTTGAGAGGGGTGACTTGACGAGACCATCGGGTCTACCATTACTGGCCTTGTCTCTATGAAGTACGTCATTCTCTGTGGTAAAAAGTGTAGCGAATAAAAGGTCATTGCTCATGATAGTGATAGGTAGCTAACATGATCTAACTCCATATCACTGAAAAATGTAAGTATCAGGGAAACTTTAATACAGCAGGAAAGATTGAGAAATAATTGAAAAAGCTGTTAAAGACAAGAGAGAAACTGAAATTTACTTCCAATTGAAAACACAATATAGCAGACAAAGCTAATATCCTCAATGACAATCGAATGAGGAAAAGTTTTAAGTTTGTTAACTTGGAAAAACATGAGAAAACCATTTCAATACAACCTCCAGTCATCTGATGGCAAAATATAAGAGATCTCATATTTTGATATTTGTTGTTAAGGTAGTTGGAATTGATCCCCAAAAAGTCTCTTCCCCATCAAAGTAAAAAAGGATATGTAATTTACTTGACTTGTCATGGAAGTAAAGAAAAATTTCACCATAAAGCCATCCGCCAATATCGTCCAATTTTTGGTCCAGCTCACCTTCCATGCCGATGAATCTTCCGATGGCATCCAGTTCCGGATCCACCCGTGTGTTCCTGAAGGTGTTGTCCACACTCCTCACAACTGTATCTGTGTCCTCGTTCTCTTCCTCTTGGTCGAACCAGTTCTCCTCGTCCTGGTCCATGGCACGGGCGTCTCTCCGGTACCTTGCCTGGTGGAGTATGTTCCCCTGCCGTAATGAGCTGGCGAATCAAAGAAAAACATCCACCATTTTCCTCCTGCTGCTGCTGCTAATGAACAAACACTTCTTTGCACTAACATTTAAATACTCTTTGGCATTGTTTTCACTTGTATCTGGTCATTCTCACCGCATTCCCTTTTTCGCAAAATGTCAAGAAATGCTGAATGATTTGAATTTTGGGCACTTACTTCTCTGCTGGAGATTTGCTGTTGAGACGATCTAGGTGTTGTTCGTACTTCTGTTTCAGTCCTTTGAAGGTGCTCACGTAATCAACTTTGTCAAATTCGCTATCGAAGGTATCCCCCAGATGACAGACTACTAACTTAATATCCTCCTGAAAGAGAAACCAATGATTTCGTGGTTACCAAACAAAATGCAATGTCAGCACTGAATTCTTCTCCCTTGCCGCATCTAAGGTCAATGCCAATATTCCGAAAAGCATCCCAATTAATGGAGTACCCATGTGTAGAAATAACTAGGGATCATTTGAGGTTAATTTTTATCAATTGCTGTTTTCCTCTCTTTTTTGTAATTTCACTTCAGAGGGATTCTATCCAGATAGGGTTCCTAGTAGTAGTGTTTGTACTGCATAAGATTTTCAGACTCAGATACATCACTTGAGAGACCAGTCAGGTACCCAGATGTGTCCAATCGGGTACCCAGATACCTGACTGGTGACTCTCAGGCAATTGCACATACACAATGTGCATGGGTGCACATTGTGCACACAGCTTTGCATTGCTGCATGGAGGGGCACAGTGGACAGATTGACACTTGCTTCCATGCGATTTTCAACAGAATTCTACACAACATATTACTGAGTGTAAGCGGTAAAGACAATTGTATCGAAAATTAAACCAGTTTTGCACTATGGTTGTACAATAAAATTAACAGTTTGATCTTCCAAACAGTAATGCACTGTCTGTCCTTTACCCGGTGTAAAAAACCACCTGGTACATAAAGAAATAATCATCTCTCTTCACAGAGCTTGAAAATTGGCAGTTAACGCTAAGATTGACAATCCACTTGAAACTGTTTCAACCACTGAGTCAGCAGCAGACATTTACACTGGTTTACTTAGAAATTTCCAAGGGATGAGTTATTTTAGCTACATCCTCAGCTATGACATCATTGAAGGTTCCCTACAAAGTCACCTCTCTGTGGGGTGAATGCATTTTCATGTGCCACATATTCAGGACGAGGACAAGGACTTAGTCTTGCATCTTTGAACCTGCACTATTTCATTGCTGACTTGTCTGTACAAGAAATGTCTGCACAAGAAATGTTTTGACTAGAGTGCAATGGCATCACAGAAAATGCATTACTTTACGTTAAATTTGACAGAATATCCACATAGGTTGAGTAGACGTATCCTCCCACTCGAGGTTGAAGCACCATTTAAATGTACCCGCAACCACGCCGCATCTATAAATTCTAAGTTACATCTGTTTGAGAATAACTACACTGGACCACTGATGACACAAGATAGTGTATCAACAATTGCAGTCACCTTGACAGGTAGGCTTGCTAACGATGCTGTACTTACTATTCTAATAAATTCAAAAAATTCTAACAGTGCCGAATTGAGGAGATTGTACTTTGTTGCATTAGATTTGAGGGCACTGACGACAGGCTGGAACAAGTTGCCTTTGATGATGTATCTGTTGTAGAAATCGTCCCTCATACCGATGATCCGCCTCATGAAACGAAGGGCACCTGGGAACAAGGCACAGGAGGTAGTGTTTATAATCATGTTAAAGAAAAACTAAGCGAGACTTCAAAGAGATGTCTTCAGTGCTTAACATGCTTAACACCAGCTTCGCAGAATCTTGAGTCAATTCTAGAGACTGTGACAGCCTTCATGTTTTTATTCAACTTTTCACTTCAATTAAAAGAGGACATACCTTTATGAACTTTTGACTAATATGAAAACCACACATGCTGACACTATGTAATCACAGATAACCACTTCATAAACAACACCAACAAAAATAAGTTTATATCACCACTACCTCTTTCATAACAATACTGATAAATATGAAAGTAAAACACAACATATCAAGCAACGCATTCCCAAATCAACTCTCCCACAAAAAATACAATCAGTTGTTAACAAGTAGGAGATCACAACTTTATTCAGAGCTGCAAACATGTTCCTCACTCACTGCAAAATGTCAGCCTGCTGGGAGTATTGTTTGTTACTATTGATTCATGTTCAACAAGACTCAATTACATTATCATTTTTGTCAGCATAGTAGCATTATCTTCAATCTGACTGAACAAGGTCCCTCAACATCAGCACTTCCAATTATTGCTTAGGACAACTAAACAACCCAAAGTGAAACCAGCACTAGGGAAGCATCACACCAGGAACTGCTGTCCACCAGACCATTGAACACAATCCCGCATGGGCTTGATGACTCACCTAGTACTAAAAACTGATGGCTGGATTTTAGGAGCACCAGTACTCTCTTCAAGATGTCTTTGTTAATGATGTAGTTTTTGACGTGGTAGGTATGATGCTCCACGCAGAAGGTCAACAACTCTAATACCAGACTTAGCAACTGAGCTGTCTGATAATCATCTAAATATAAAACACAAAAGAGGAGAAAGAAGTGTTCAGTTGGCTTGAAACAAATACAAATACACACATATGAGTTTTTCAGATCACTCCAAACTGAATCATTTTGCAGGGTTCTCACACTTGCTCCCATCCATAATTACATGAATAACTTTCCATTGTGGGACTAGAGTCAATGCCACAACTTTTCCCAGACATAATGCTACCCTCTATCAGCAATTTGTGGATTGAAAATATATTTGATAGGGAGGATACTTCATACTTTTTGAGCTTCCATGACCCTTCATGGATGGGTACTCCCCCAGTTGATGGGTACTCCATGCATTCTAAATGTCTAGATAGACTTCAAAGATCATTTCCATCTTTAAGCTAGGACAATACCTTTGCTAGGCTTATCTTCTGTAGTATTGGCAAGAAGTGGTGCCGTCAAAGAATGCATGCAATGCCTATAAAAGAACCCAAGGAAGATTGTCTTTTCTGTTTTCTGTAATGGAAACACGAGAGAATTAGTATAGAAAACATAGAATCTCTTGATCACGACAAAATTTTAAGGTTGAATTGCATGCGGCAAGGAAAAGGAGATTTGGTAACTGAAAAGAGGAGCTGCTATATTCGTTAGAGGTAATGTTCCATTGCGCTAAACATCAATCAAGTAAAACAATAGACGATTAGAAAGCATCATGGTGACCCTCTGCTAACATCAGCTGTGGCAACTTCGATATGGGTATTGACTTGAAGAGAACCTGAGACCTGGTAACTTTCTCACATAGCAAAGAAAAGTGTAGGAAACCTGTCATGTAACTTATAAAAGGAAAAATTTACAGACTTGCCAACCCCGCTTCTTCTTAAGATACTCTCATATTTATTATTATTCATTATTCAACGCAAACTACGTAGTGAATAATGGGACAGTGTTACCATTAAATTTTGGAAACACAGAGTCATTTTAAACAACTTACTTAAATCTTAAACAAAATAGAACTTTGGCATGAATAGTCCAACAGTCATATGAGTCTTGTGTGTGAGGAGGCAATCCAGTAGCCTGTAGGTAAATACTCACCGCAACAGTTGCTAACATGTTCTCTGGGTCTATTAATATCCTGAGTATGTTCATCAGTTGAACGGCACAACCAAGATCTGTAAATGAAAACAGAATGAATATCATCAACAATCATTCCAAGCTGTACATGCATAATAGGGATCAAGTGAAATAAACTACATCAAGTCCTCAGCCCACACACCTGAGAAAGCCCACAGGCACATTCAGGTGAATGGGTCCCAAAATGTGTCTACCATCGCACCGCTGGAGAGGTATCCCTCTGCGACGCTTCGGAGCGCAAGGATGGGTATCATCACAGGACTCTTGACTAAGTTCAACTCAGCACTATCTTGGATTCAATTTGATAATTTGATACAACTGGATAACTGGACAATAACCTCGCACAGTTTGGATTCACATTTACTTATGATTATATTGAAGCCAATGAAGTGATATTCACTCAAAAAGTGATGTGAGGCTACAATCAAGGATTCCCTAATTTTAATGTCAAACATTCATGTCTGCTACATTAAAATAACTTGCTTGAAATATGGTTCATGCCAATGAATACCCCTCAAATTTCTGGTCTAGAAGGTGCATGTACTATCACTTTTGGTGTGGATAGTTTGATCAATAGGAGAACACACACACAACTTTCATTTGAAACCTATTTCTGATAAACGATGCATATGCCACAGAGACTATGAATTGCATTCATTAAATGTTCCAATTGCAAAATAACCTTTGACCTGTATTAGTGATTTTCTAGCATGTATTTAACTGATCCCTGTAAAGTATGCTACGTAGACAAGTTAACACGTCAAATGAAACAATAGGAAGTGAAACCATCATAATACATACATAGCAGATCAGTGATGCGGCAAAGTGGTATCGACATGGGGAAGAATCAGTAATCCTTGTCTGTTACTGTGGAATAACCTGAATCTGATTATGTGGTGAGTTCCTACTATCATTTTCTAAAGAGAGCCACTAAAAGAACACAAATGAGGTACAGACAAATTAAAGCAGCAAAGAGGCAAAGTTTCATGAATTCACAAGAAGAAGTTTTGAAAGAATAATGTCACAAACTTCTCAAAGAGACACTTACCTGGATCTGAGTCGCAGATCATTTGTTCAATGATCAGGTTAATCAGCAAGTTCTCCTAAACGGAAAATCAAACAGAAAATAACGTTACATTTGTAACATTCGATATATTCCCTTTCTTTTGTCGTGTGTTGCTTACGGCGCACCCTATTTTCTATTTTTTTAGTGTTGATGGTACTTTTGAACATGGTCATGACCCACATGGAATGTGAGTGGAATGCCACTTTGTGTGAGGGAGAGATAATCAAAAAGAAACCACTTCAGAAAGGTTACATGCCAAGCTGGTCGAAGAAGTTGATTAAAAAAAATCAATGTTGTGTTAACATGATTCAATTCGATACTTTGTTTTGGTGTTAGAGAGCTGTAATACATCATACCACAATGTACAATTTGCAAAATTACCATACACACTACTATTTAACCAACATTTATCCAATGACTAATATGCCATCTGAACCCTTTATCCTGCCTTTGTTAATGTTGAAAACATTCAGTGAAGTAAACAACTGACCAGGAGAAAATCTTCAGAGATTTTGTCTGGACCTTCACCCACTTGACTTTCATTGCACTGTAATACTAACATGGACCAATAACAAGCACACCACCTGGAAAGACTCGCAAATTTGGAAACAAGGCATTGGAGAAACCACATCTTGATCAGTCGGAATCCAGTATTTACTTTAAGTAAAATTGAGCTACTCGCAACACACTGTGAACAAAGTAAATGGATTAATCTCAGTGCAGCATTCCTCTGTTCCAAATCACAACCACTTATTTTGCACCCAATCCACACACTATTCCCTATCTAAAAAAAAAAAAAAATTCCACTCCATGGACCACCCTAGGCACCATGGCAACCACTACCATAGCCCAAGGCTGAGGAAAATCCATTGAGATGGACCTTGGACTACTTACATCTTCCTGCGATTGGCCCTCCTGGACGATGAACTCCCTAACCATTGATGGATTGAATTCTACGATACAGGCAAATATATCGATGGCAGCTTGCCTGGTATCCACATCATCCATGCTCTGTGAAAGATATCAATCAAACAGAAGCAGGTTCAGGGTTAGATTTACCTTATTTTACTCAGGTAGAACAAAACGCTTTGTTTCTCAGTGACTGCAAAATAACAGTACCAGTTTGAGACAGTTGAGAAAACATTTACACGCACAAAATAGAAAACCATAATTACAAGCATCATTGTAATCTGTGCCCATCTGTTCTAAAACAACCCAGATTATCTGTGGCCCAGATAATGCATCTTACCTTGAATCGTTTCTTAGTACTCACAGAGATGTAAATGTTAATTTAATCCTAAAACACATTCCTAAATTATGATCAACAGTGTTCATGGTTGGGATCAACCCTGACTATAATGACTTAATCAAAATGACAATTTCATCTTTCATCTGCATACATGAAATGACATTTAATTCCAACAAAACTTTTACTGCCTAATACTCATAGCAGGAAAGTTACAAAAGTCATATAAC
>VJOZ01023918.1:0-10266 GCA_009801055.1 Stichopus horrens | reverse complement strand
TTTTTTTTTTTTTTTTTGAGCATCATGTTCCTGAGTAAAACTGACAGAGGTCGATTTCCAAACTTGGGCGTGAATTAGTTGCCTTTCGAGTAAAAGTGCATTGGCCGTCTAGCATCGTTATATGTTTCTCATTTACCTGTATGTTCCGGCATGTTCCCTTGTGTGTAGAACTGATGACATCACGTGAACTGATCTAGATACCCCACGTATGTTGTGAAAAAAAATAACTGTGAAGAGGAAATGGAAGATTTTACTTCACTGTAGTGTTTCACTGATGATTTTTGCGCCAGAAAATCTATCAGTTTTAGACAATGTGGAGTCGTATTCTTTCAAACAAAGGAAAATCAAATTTACAAACTTTGACAGAGCTTCGCTGATTTCAAAAAAAAAAAAAAAANNTACGGAAGTCAAGAAATAAAGCACTTTTAGACCATCGGCCCACCACCTATATGCAGTAAATTAAGTTTACGATCTAACCATGGAAAATTCCAGACGACATCATGGATAGTCCGACAGAAAGAAAAAAAAAAGAACCTAATTTGAAATACAAAAATAAATAAAGTTCCAGATACACTCAACCCCGGCCTAAACAAGCTAAAACTTGAAGGGGGGATCAATGTTGGAGTTTTGCAAGCGGGGGGAAATTTTCTAAGGAAAGGGGTTCTCCCACTTCGAAAATATCTGCCTTTTTCATGGGTTCTAAATGCAAAATGGTGTGACATTTTGATCTTTTATCTCAACATTTGTATTCCAAAAACCGAGCAGGAACTTTTACCGAAAAAAATTACCCTCGTCCCCCGTGTGAGTACGTGACTGCTGCTCGCTTCCTCCCTTTGCTCATCAATCAATTAGCAACTTAATATACTTTTGCCCAGTGATATAGCAACACCCACGATATTTGCTCGTTATAGAAAGACGTTTAGCATCTTCTCTTGAAAGAATTTTTCGGTACATAACTAAAATACCTGCTCTCCACTTAATCAGGTGTCGTCGAGCAGAGACAACTGGTTGATGGAAAGGTGCTTTAGAAAGCTTGAGAGCGGAGAGAGACAGAGAGAGAGAGAGGGATCCCACAGATGATTATAAATCAATGATTGGTTTAACAACTGTGATCGAGCTGGATTTCTCGTAAAAAAACTTGTCGAGGCTTAACTTAAACTTTAAAAGTTCATGTTTAGCCTATCCGTAACCTCGGATGATCTACCAAATGGCCCCGTTTTAGCAGTTCATAATCCCCAGACTACCTGTAACAAAAGTTTGTAAATCTGTAAAAAAAAATACGTGTATACACTCTAGGTGTGTGGCATTGAAACATGAAAAAGTTGGAATACCAGATGATCGGGGTTTAGCATTAAACGCTGAATTAAAGTTGGCAATGTCAGTCACACGAGGAGAATGCTTTTGGTGGGCTTTCTTGAGTATACGTGTGTGTATTAGCTATGTGTCTGATCGAAAAACCATCTGCTTCATCTGCAGAGAAGGCGTCAGCCCTGTTGTTGAAGGGAAGGGAAACGATTTGTTATAATGCGAAGTGATTTAGAAAACGTTATAGGTAACGTTATACAACCGAATGTGTACTTTCTTCTCTTCTTGTTTTTTTTTTCGTGAGCGGAATCAACCGACGTTTGGTTTGGAGACGAGCTACTCGATGTCATGTTTAATATCATGTAATCACGGTCTTGCGGTTAATCGAACCTAATTTCCAGATACATTTTTTTTACTGTTTGACTGGTTAGAACAAGATAAATCACATAACATGAGTGTATTTTCAATGGTTCAGGATAGATGACGAATTGCTTTATTCTTCAGTTTTTATGACTTTCTTTTTTGGTCTCATGTAACACTTTTCATTAATAGGCCTGTGTATGTTTGAAGTGAATTGTTATTTTCCTTTTGTGTGAGGGTTGTTCCTGTGTAGTAACACATATCCTATATATATCCTAACATATATACGAAAGGTGAATACAAGGATCGCCACTAAAATTGAAAAATTCCAAATATGGTCACATTAAGTCACATTTCACTGGTGAAATATTTGTTACCTTTTTGAAATTGATTTCACAATCTGGATCGAATCACTGTTTCCTTTTAGGTTCATTCGTACTTGTGAAGAATCCTCAACATTTATTGATTTCATTGAAGTAAGATGACCGTGCAGTGTTCTATTGATCGTATGTAGTGTACTGAACAGGCAATGTTAAAGTAAAACTCAATGAGGCCGATGAATACAATAAAACTGTACATCGACAGTGTTTTGTCGTCTGCTAACTTTACACAAAGCGATGATGGTAGCTGGACTATCGTCTTCGAACATTGTTGAATGTTCGATGCTCATAAATGTTGTTAATCTCGTTTACCTTTCCTTGATAAAAGCGTCACCAATTATCAAACCCAGTCTTTCCTTCATTTTTGTTTTCATCAAAGTCTTCACCGTGTATGAATGAACAAGGTCAATCAACCTTCAACCTGTGCCCTTACTGAATGATTATGCAATCACTGGGGTTAGTGTAATCGCTGGATGAACTCGGTCTGCACCATAGTGGTGGATGGCTTGCATTAACTGAGGCCAGGGCATCATCTTTCTGTCAGTGCACAGTCCAGCGTTGATAACTCCCCCCACCATTATTATTATTTTGTATGTACGACAGTTTTGTACACAGTTTTCATTTATCAGGAACAACACTATCCCGTTTGCGGCTTTTGAAGAACCCTCTAACATTTACGTTCCCAGAAATGGAATGGATACACAGTAGGTCTCTGGTCATCTACGATTGAGGGCGCTCTGTCGGTTTTATTGCCAAATGTATGACTGACGGTGGCATGCACACTGTATAGTAATTAGTGTAGTAATTAGTGGTTTTTTGTTTACCTGCAGAGTTAATTTAAACATTGACTTTGGACCAACAGCATTCCTTGTTTAAGGTAGGGAGAGTCATAAATCACATACTCATGAAAATTATCTATGGGACCTCAACTTGAGAAAAATTTAAAGTTAACGAACCTAACGGTTTGTCTCTCACTATCAAGGCACTTTCTGACGGCGTTTGTCATTGGCAGATCAGTTAAGATTTCTTGCCAAAGGCAAGTAAGGAATCCATGTGACGGTGATGGCGTGTGCGGGTGTGTGTGTAAGTGAGTGTGTGACGCCTTGGCGTGTAACCCAATATCTCATGAACTTGAAGGGAACGGTGCTCAAACTTCAAAGTTGGTGGGCACTGTGCACGTAGTCCATTGTGAGTATATGATTCCTATTGTTTTTCGTGGAGGTCAAAGGTCATTTGAGGTCACCAGAGTATAAAAAAATATGAAAACCTGTCAAGCCACCTAACGTAGTTGGAATTTCAAACTTATCGTTTGTAGCATTTGTAATTAATGAGAAGATGATGTCTCCCATTTTTATGGAGGTCAAAGGTCATGTCAGATCAATAGAGCGCATAGCGTAAAAGCACTGTAAACACAGTATCTTGAGAAGGGAAAGGTTTTTAACTTAAAAGTTGGTGTATTGATAGTCCACTGTAAGTACAGGTTTCCTATTGTTTTTCATGGAGTGCAAATGTCATTTTAGATCTTTAGATCTTAAACTATGTAAACCTACTAGGAAAGATATCTCAGTAATAAATTCTCTCAGAACTTCAAAGTGTCAACATTGGTAGCACTTGAAGAGTAGATGATGTTTTTCATTTGAATTGCCCCATGGGTGACGTGTCATCACTTTAATGTGACTTGAAATAAGTATAATACAGTCCATCATTCCAAAGATCTGTCCTGAGTTGAAAAGCTAAGCATGTGATACTTAGAGAGTTTTACATGTCCTGTATGTGAACATATGAAGAGGTAAATTTCACTCACAGTAAGAAAATAATGTAGAAGCATGTTTAATAGCAGATATTGGTTATAAGATTGACTTTGGTCCTAACTTCTTTCAATTTATGGAACATCAAAAACCCATTTTATACGCCCTCTCCAAACAACCACTTAAAATAGCGCTTATCACCTTTTCTATAAACATGCAGAGAATATCCATGTTGCCAGCAACCCTCTGTAAAGCACGATACAAAGCACGGTACATTGTTGTAAGCCACAGTGAGCACTCCCTTGGGAAGGAAAATGTATTACATGTTTGCCTTTGTTGACTTGCACAATTTAAGGTATTTAACCACAATTGGTGGCATGTACTTTCTATCCACTTGTGAATTACCTTGGTTAAGAGAAGATATGCCATCCTTTATGACACACAATTGTCATCAATGCGGAGTGAATGACATTACTCATTCATATTAGTGTTTGATAACATCGAACTCATAAGTGCTACAGAATGTGATTGTCATTCTTGCATTTTGTTTTTCATTTTGATATAGTCCCTTCCCTTCTCCACTGGTTGCCTTTGTAAGTGATTGTGTGTATATGAAAAATGAGATATGGGCATGAAATCACAAAGTCACTTGACTGTCTGGTTAACACTTACTTGGTAAGGAGATATGCTTTAAAAGGTGTTATATATTGAGAATTTCATTAAATACCTATCGTATATGTTGCTACATGATGGCAGACAACATGTTGTATATATCGCAGTATGTATGTGGCTAAAAACAACAGTATTATTTCGAGCCGTGATTGTTCATTGAGGCTTTTGCATTTTGTCGTCATAGGTCATTATCTCTTTTCCCCTAAAAAACATTACGTTTATATTTTCGTCTTGTTATGTTAGTTGTGACAACACGAAATTGAATATTACCGGTTTAATAACTTTTTAACGCTTACTCACCCATGTGAATTTGGTGATTTGTAATTAACCACCCTTGCCATTTCATTATTAATTAGGAAATTCGTCACTTTACAAAGAATGGGAAAATGGTCTCGACCAATGGGCTGCCGTTTACTGCATTTAACGTCATTCTGCGGTCAGCTTGGTAGAAAAATTCCTGGCAAGGGAAATGCCATCCTTCCTCTGCAGATTAAAACTATCTGTCTTAAAGTGTCATGTCCTTTTGCAAAAGTTTGCTTCAGAGTTGCTATGTTGGTAATTCATTGTGAGTAGACGACCCTATTGTTTTTCATTTGGGTCTAAGGTCATTTGAGGTCATCAGAGTATGAAATATGAAAATCAATTTATTGAGATATCTCAGCAAAGAAATGTTGTTGGAACCCTAACCTCTTATTCATTGGAAGCAATTGATGAGTAGATGTTTTCCATTTTGGTCAGAGATCATTGGATTCCAATGAGGACAAGGAGTTTGAAAACCTTGTAAATACGATATCTCAAGAAGGGAAAGGTGCTTAAACTTAACTTTGCTGTGCTAATAGTCCATTGTCAGAAGATGATCCCTATCCTTTTTATGGAGGTCAAAGGTCATTTGAGGTCACCAGAGTGTAACGTGTGTAAACCAGCCAAAGGAACATATGTCAGCAACAAAATGTTGCTAGAACTTCAGAGTGTTGTCGTTGGTAGCATGTAAGACGCAGATGATGTCTGTGATTTTTTATGTAGGTCAAAGGTCATGTAAAATCAAAAGAAGACATAGTTTTGAAACCAAGTAAACACAGTATCTCAAGGGGAAAGGTGCTTGAACTTCAAGGGTGTTGTGTTGGTAGTCCACTGCAGGCAGATGACCTCTACCATTTTTATAAAGGTTAAAGGTGATTTGAAGTCAGCAGAGCGTAAAGTATGAAAACATGTTAAGGGTGATCTCTCGGCAACTGAATGTAACTAGTACTTTAAACTGTCAAAATTAATAGCAGTTGATCAGTGAATGATCTCTGTCATTCAATTACCTCATGGGAGACTGAAAAAATCATGCTTTTTATATCCAGTCAAGTGTTAAAATTGTAGGGTTAATGAATAAGAGATTTGTATGTAAAACCTATATTTAGTCAAATGTTAAAATTGCAGGGTTAATGAATAAGGAATTTGTATGTAAAGCAAAAGCTGACATTTGTGGACATACTTGTAGGTAACATTTGTGTAAATGTTGGGGAAGTCAAGTGTTACACCTTGTCATCACTGAAATACAATAAATGCAATATTTTTCGTTTTGATATTGTCCCTTTCTTCTCCCGTGGTCGCTTCTTTCTAAAGTGATGATGCGTGTTTGAAAAAAGGTGATATGGACAAGGCAACCAGTCTTTTGATTTACTGGTTGTCCATAACCTGATCAAAGGAAGCAAGTATAGGCTATGTGGTTTTCAATTTGCTGTGATGACTTCCTTTCTTGGGTTATGTAAAACTACGACTGTATATTGTTTGCGATTTATCTTGAGGTGCAACTGGTTCTTCTTGGATGACTCACAGAACCTTAATATAAAGTGAATGGGAACTAAAAGATATGGAACATCATAGACAAGGTGCATATAAACAAGTTATCCAACATCCTAGGCTTTGGCTTCTTTCACGTTATTTTATCGATGAGTCTTTAAGTCGTCGTAATTCATGGCCAACCTTTCCAAATAATTTCCTAGTTGACTGATATCTCTGCATGTCAAGTTGACAGATATCTAGAAGCTGTCTTTCATATCAATTGAACAATTCCTTGACCCTTACTTCTTACTGGAAAATTCAAGAATTTTCCTCGTTTGTTTAGATTAGGGCAAAGAGTGCCAACAACCACAAACTTGATCATCATATCTCCATTTTAAACGAAGATAAGGTCACAGATTTGAGGAACAGATTGTTGATCAATTAAAGGAGGATATGTAAGTAATATGTGGGTCTTGAAAAAGACTGGACCAGGACATTTGGGAGTTTTGGGAAAGACTTGTACATACTTTTCTGTTTGTCCTCCTCCACACAGTTATATTCTGCATAGATTATGGAACAAACATACTCAGCAGGGTAGATCTTAACTATGACAAGGCTGTGATGGATTACTGTTTACTAATTTAACTCCACATGACCCTATCTTTGATTTATGCAGAAGGAGGACCTCCATTAACAGCATGTACTCAAAAACTTTTCTGCATAACAGANNATTTTTGTTATGGGGTTGAAGACAAAGAAGAAAGTCAAGCGAAGACATTGAAACAAGTTATGTAGCGCCTCCACTAATTCTGCCTATTCCGTAGTTTTCCGGTAAAAGCAAACATAGAAATAAAAAATCCTCTAGAGTGACTTAAAATACCGTTATAAGACAAATCAAGATTGTCATTTTGTGCAAATATAAGGCAAGACTGATAATTGTCAAATACACTATACCTTCTACCCGAACTAATTTCATATCCATCNNACATACTTCAAATTAGAGGCCTAAGTAACAAGTCACTTTATTATCTTTTCATTCTGTTTATGATACTTGGTAAAGAGTCCCATCTTTTTCTTTTCTTTATTTGTTTTCTATGATAATCCCACCTTCACCCTTCTCTTTCCCTTCCCTCCCCGTTCATCTGATGGTTATTCTATTTTGCAAATTCTTGATGCTTAGTTTGCTTTATTACGTTACTGAATTTCAATGTTAATTTGCAAAGTTTTCTTTATTTCCTATGTACTTTTTAGGTTCAGAGAAGTATCGTCTCAAGAATTCAGTTAACCTATACTGTTATACTAAGTGTCCACGTGTATGTTTAATTTAACATGCTTGACAGTCCTTAAACATTTTAAGGTTCCTGGCCCTACAACTTGCATTGTGTGACAGTAGATGATATTTATTGCCCATACCTATCTAGGAGTCACGCAGACATCCCCCCTTCCCACAATTACAATTAACGAACTCGTGTTCGCATTTCTTTCCTTCAAACAGAGGCTTCTACGGTAGCAGAATTCCTGGCTCAAGAGGATTTGAACCTCAGTATGGCAGATCACGTCCAGCCCCCACACCATCAACTAATCGAAGATTTTGTCGATACGGCATCAGTCGGTGGGAGTGTTGTCCAGGATGGACCAGGGAACCCTCCGGGGACTGTGTTCGTAAGTACAAAAACAATTGTCGTTTTATGCCTCTTTACTAATCAATGAAAGCCTGTACACATATACGTGATCAGTTGATTCAGTTGTAAAGAATTTCGTATTTTCCCTCTTCCCTCTTGCCTCTCACCACAACTGATATCGTCAAAAGCGTGTTACTCTCCTCTAAGACTGAAGAGGTAGCGCGTTTAAGTCTTGGGACAAGATCTGAAGTTATCCCTTGACTAAACAACTTGAAAGCCCTGGTATGATCAGAAATTAGACCAAGCGGTCGAGAGTTACAGCAGTGCAAGGCGAGTTTTGAAACATATTGATGCAATTAAGTTTACCTGGATTGTACTAGCGGAATTATGTTAAGCTATAGACACCAAAACTTACACACAGGCTTTATGTCAACTCCAGCTTTGTATGGGGAAATCCAAACATCAATACAACCCAGTGCTTTCGCTCAGCGATATCCTATGCGGATGCAGGGCCGCTGTGTACTAAGCGAACCGAGTTTCTGGCGAAACACACTCAACTCTTGGCAGTCCTACCGTCTCTCGTCCAGTCCTGGGATTAGATTTGTCGCGGTTGTCGTCGATGGTTGGTGTTCTGTTTAACTGACAATGAGGAACTTGTTGGCCTATTTCTGAAAGGGGTTCCTTCACCTATAGCACCATGTGTGTATAACTGGGAAGTGCATTATCTCAATATTGTGTTCAGCTTTCAAGGTTCTTAAGTAGGTATATCAATTAGATAATTCCTTTTCTCGTTTTCTGTAGCGTCCAGCATATGGGTTGTTTCGAGCTATTTGTTTATTTTTATGGCAAACACTTGAACTTTCGTAACCCACAAAGTCGTTTCACACTTGTTATAGGTAGAGATCACAAAAATTCTCCTTGGAAGGCACATGACCCAAGGAAAAAATCCTAGTTTTTTATCTAGTAATCAGTAATTATTACTGTGACGAAGGAGATTAATTCAAAACAACTGTAATTGTCATCACCAGGTTGTGTGTTTACTTTTTTCTATTTGAATCATGGTTGAAAAGGTTAGTACGAATTTTTAACGTTCAAAGGTCGACACGAATACATGGATACTCTTTTCTGCCTCTTGCTCTTCAAGTAAAAATGACAGACTATTTGTTGGTTACAAAAGTTCATTCGTGCATGCATTTTCCTTGCATTATTAGCTCAATCAGCGACGTTTGAGTTGAGTTTACATGACACTGAAGAGGGAAATACCTTTGCTCAAAAGTCACTCACAAAGTCCAATCGGAATTGGAATCCGATTCTTTTGTGGCCCCACTAAGGGATGGCAACATACTTTGCTCTCGTTTGAAGAATGGATGAAACTTCTTTGATATCTTTTACCCGTTTACCCTTTCCATTCTCTTTTAAGTCACATTCCTACATAATGTGGTTATACGGCATGGTCAGTGAGCGAAAATTAGCTTTGTCTGGAGGGGCATGCTCACCATTTAAACGAACAGACCCATGGCAAAATTATTGTATCCATACCTCTATCATGCCTCCATGGATTTTGAATCTTGTATACAATAGCACTTTCATAATGAGCCATTTCAGGTCCTTAGGAATTTTAGATCTGAGGACCATTTTATGAATTCCAACAAAACTCCTACAGATTGCGTTGTACAGTGGCGATGAGCTGTCCATGATTATTTTGGGATAGTGGTTTTAGGACGTGTTTAGGAAATTTGAATCCAAGGTTTCACGTGCCTTGTATGGGCCATTGGCGAAATTCTGTTCGGCGTTGTTTGTTTTTCCTGCTTGGATAGATGTCTTTGAAACATATGAATAAAAGTCCTTGCATGGTTTCTATCTGATATCCTCTGAGTCGTTGGTCGCAATTTTCTGCATGTTCCTTATCTTCCATTTTTTGAGATCATGCAAAACGTTTCTCCTCCTACAGGTTCTGTTGTTGTACAGGCAGGGAGCTGTTGGTACAGGTTACTTTTCTGTCATAATGACACCTGAATAGTGGTACCTAGAGGTGTTCGAATATTTTGGATCCAATCTCCAGCATGGGCCCTATGGACTATTTTATAAAATTCTTTCGTCAGGTTTTCAAACTACTTCCAGTTCCACGAAGCATAGTTCTTCTTGAAACTTAAACAAAATAGGGTATTCAGGAGTGTTAAGTCCATGATGGCACATGGGCCATTGTCTCTCATTATACAAAAGTTTCTCCTCACACAGATTGAGTCGCACAGTGGCGATCGTCTGTCATAATAGCACTTGGATAGTGGTTCTTTGTTAGATCTAGGAAGATTACATCCAAGCTCGTTTGTGTGACTTAAAGTGATTGCGTGTGTACTGAAAAACCAAAAAGATAAGATTACGTTTGATCTTAACTTTTTCTTTGTTTTT